>JAGVVM010002095.1:0-23933 GCA_019149425.1 Psidium friedrichsthalianum
AGAAATACCCAACTATTCGATTTGACAACCATTTAGTTAGCTAGTTGAGTTTGGTTTGATGTGATCGGCATGGTTATCAACGAGTGTCCAATGTGGTTATTGATTGGTTTATCAATGACTATAATGTTATAGCTCTCAACAAGCCATACAATAAAGTTGTTGACGAGCAATGAAGTGCAGTCGATCAAGGAAGATTGGTCAATGAGAGTGCTTCAAGCCTTTTAAACATCGACAATTGAATGGCATGAATACCATATCTACTGTTGGAGATATGATTTGATTGATGATTATGATATCAATTCTAATTATGGACTAATTGATTCAGTCAATCTGTGATTGATTCGGCAAATTAGAAAAGTAATCTTGCATATTTTTTTCATTGTATTTGTCTTTCTTGTTAGCATTATAAATAGGTCGATGTACTTGTATACAAAACAGATCAATAAAATACATTTTCTCGATTTTCTTCGTCTTTTGTCATGGGATCAGAGCTTTTTTTCCTGGCCTAGCTTCCACAAAAGTTCTCTGGATTGCCTTCGGTCAGTTTTCTAACTTGTTGTTACAAAACATAATTTACAAAACAAAGTTAGCACTCCGTGCAAGAATCCACTTTTTTCATCAACGATACCATGGAGACCAATCAAAATTCAAGTTCAATGAAAATTTTGTGTTCCGGACATATCTATGTTGGAGGGAGATCTCAATTCACCTTGAACAAGACTTTGGATCAGACTGGTCCCACTCAACGGGAGTGGTCTTCCATCCAAAAACTTGCTGGTTCTGTTTCAATATCCCGGTCCGACTCTGTGGCCACCAGTCCACTGGTTTTCGGTTTAAGGTAATGGGCTGCCGGTTAAACCAACCGGGATTCAGCATAGTCTATCTAGAGAACCAACAGCTTTGGAGCTAAGCCAAATGCAAGCGAGTCGGTTCCTTCTGGTCGCGGGACGAGCCCGGTTAGTGGGACAAGCTAGTCCGCCTCCACTTGCGGGTTAGGGCAAATCCCTACTCGGGTTTTCAATCCGGTTACTGCCATTTCCCATTCCAGCCACCGGCGGCTGCCGGAAACTGGCGACTCACTCTACATCACCAGCCGACGAATCGGAGTTGCGGCTTATCAACCTACAACTCGTCGGATCAAAAAATATTATAGCACATGGGCTGGGGATTTCGGCGAGCCTTGGCAGACAAAGACGGCTTCCTCGATGAAAGCGTGCCCCTTCTGATTGATGACCGACTACAGCGACACTGGTGCAAATGCAACCGGCTCATCGCACCTGGATCATGAGTTGCTTGACCTTCTGAGGTTGCAGCCAGACTCCTATCGACCGAAGACTCGAAGGCGATTTTGAGACAACATCGCGAGATGTACAGTAAGCTTGACCGAGCTCAGCTATTCTCTCTCACGCAGGCGTTGTTGGAGTTCAAGCAAGGAAACCAACAGTCACCACTTGCTTCAATCGTCTCTTGGCTCGGTGGAACGAGCTTGAGGCCGCGGAGAATCAACTCCAAGGACCCGATGAGACATCCAACAATACCGAGCCATAAGAGAGAGAGAGAGAGAGAAGACGACTCGATTCCTACTAATCCTCAACAAAAGCTATTCGTCCTTCCGGTCGCAATCCTTGCCATGAAGCATGTGCCGTCGATTGGAAGGATCTACCAACTGCTGTCCAAGAGGAAAGCCAACTGCTGGTCGCGACCAAACATGCACTATCTTGCTTTTTTCGAAAATTTGAACATTTTTTTTGGTCGAATGAACATTTCTATTTGAATAATGTTTACATACTTGAAATATGTTTGGTAAATTATATATTAAGTGCAACACGGTCTCCTCGGAATTAATGCGCCATCTTGCTTTTGGGAGGCGACCATACCCGAAGTTTACAAGACAACCCGACAGCGACAGCGCAACCTATGATGACTTTTTATATATCTATCCATATATGATGTACACTTTGCAAAATAAGCATAAATGATTTTAAAAATATAAGTCTAGAAATGTCCGTTTTAGCGCTTAGAAATATAGCCAACGGAAATTTAAACATTTCCATTGATAATAAACTATTTCTATATAGTCTTTCATGTGAACTACACACGCATGTATACTTCAAAAGATATTTTCAAACCCTAATTTTCCACGAAAGAGAGGCACCTCTTAGGAAAACTTCATCTCCTCTTTTTCAAAAAAAATGAAATGCAATGACATCGCATGTGTGCATATATTCTCCAACCTCCACAATTGGATACGTATCACTTTCTCATGGGAATTTATTCTCCTCCTCCCCCTTTTTTGAAAGATTCTCTCGTGGATATTTATTACTTGTATTTACTATTTAGACATAATAATGTCACCCATTGTTCTAAAAAAATTTAAGGGAAAATACCACCGAAAACCCTAAACTATGCCCACTATGACAAATTTACCCTGAACTTTTTTTGTGACATAAAAAACCCAAACTATACTCATTGTGACACATTTACCCTAAGCTTTTTATTGTGACACTAAAAACCCCGAACTTATATCATTGTGACATATTTACCTTCTACTTAAAAGTAGCACTTAAAAAATATACCGTGAATCCAAGTAGCACCATGCCACGTTAAAAAAACGTTGAAAAAAAATGAAATTCTAAAGTACTATTCATGCCATTTAGTGTTGAAAAAAAAATGAATAGTGACTTCAAATTTTTATTTTTTGGTCAGAGGGGATGGTTTTTCATTGAGCAGGCAGTGGATGGACGAGTGATGAATAGTGACTTCAAATTTTATTTTTTAAAATATTTTCTGTTATATAAAAAGTTTAGGGTAAATGTGTCACAATGGGTATAGTTTGGAGTTTTTTATGTCGCAAAAAAAAGTTCAGGGTAAATTTGTCACAATGGGCATAATTTAGGGTTTTTGGTGGTATTTACCCAAAATTTAAAGAAACCTCAGAATTTCAAAAGACGTTGTAATTTGGATGGTACTGCTCGCGGCCGTCGTCTCATTCAAATAGTCCATGCTATCGAGGGTCTTTCCATTAGTTGGAAGTCTCGTTACATTGATCCTGTGGAAGGGAAGTTGACGCACGCATAGGATTAACATGTGCCTATATCCACTTCCTAAGTTGAATTCTCTGCTCTCAAGCTCCTCGTGTGACACAAAGTGATATCTAGTTACATCTTGCTTACACCAAGAAATAACCAACTATTCAATTGATAACCATTTGGTCGGTTGGTTGAGTTTGGTTTGATGTGATCAGCATGGTTATCGACGAGCGTTCAATGTGGTTATTGATTGGTTTGTCCATGACTATAATGTTATAGCTCTCGACATCATGCAATAGAGTTGTTGACGAGCAATGAAGTGTAGTCAATTAAGGAAGATTGTTTAGCCAAATTATAATTAGCGTTAGCATAAACGTCAAACAGCACGAAAGCTGGAAATAAGAAAATTGTAATTGCAATAAAAGAATGAAAAAGAATAGAGTGGATACAAATGGACTGAGGCTTGTGTTGGACACAGTCTCCTTAAATCAGATTCGCCCTCTCCCTCTAGTACGTGCTGGAGGTTCCATGGACGCCTATCTCCCAGGATATAATGGCGAGCAGCGAAGAAGTAAGCACAGTACCTCAAAGCTTCTGGCGAACCCAAAAAACACACCCGAACACTATCAGAAACCAATGTAGAATGCAAAGAAAGAAAAGGCAAGGTTTCAAGATTTTCTAGTGTTTTTCAACAGAACGGGAGCCATCATTTACAGGGTAATTGGGGGCATTTCAGATGACTGGTAACGGCCGATTGAATTTGTGCCGTTATAGGATTAATCAATAATGACTGATTAAATCTACCGTTATAACTTAATTAGCCTGCTATTACTCATAACAACCAAAAAAATATAATTTAATTAGCTTGCTATTACTCATAGCAACAGTTACAAAAATTAAACTTCCGTAACTAGTTCGTAAGTTTTAGTTTGTTGGGCCTTTCGTTGAGGCTCGAGATTTGCACCCACTGCGCCCGCGCACGAGGCATAGAGCTTGCAAATAGTTACCACTTCAAAAGAGTGTAACCATATATAAAGCATTCTAAACCTTCTTTCTTTTCAATGTGGGATTAGTGTTATCCAGTTACCACTTTCAACTCAAGGGTGTTCTTTTAGTAACAATTTCTCATTCATTCACCCATCGATATATTTCATATTTCCACAGATTGGTCAATAAGAGTGCTTCAAGCCTTTAAAACATCGGCAACTGAATGGCACGAGTACCGACATCTCCGAAGAAGAATCGCCGACGGCTATAAGGAAGGACTCGACATCAACAAGCGGCTGAAGGGTGTTCAGCGAAGGTGCATCCGACAGAGCAAGCAAAGACTTGACTACTCTGAAATTTGACTAAGCATTGAAAGCAAGGGGAGAACACAGGGACAAGAATATCGATTGAAAACAAGGATATCAAGCGTTGGTTGAGTAACTCAATGGCCTTGGAAGTTGTGAACGTTCGTGGATACGATCGTCGTCCGAATAAGGGGGGCTGGAAAATGGAGCATGCAGTTACAACTGTGCTTAGAGTAATAACTACAATGAACAATTATAATTAATGGATTACACGTATGTCGGCATCTAATTATGCAGATCACAACAACACATATTCCCAAAATATCTTGATCAGTTTATTAATTTTGCTGTCTTTTTAGTTTCCATCATTTTACAGTCTTTTTACCTTCAAATTTGTTGTTCATCTTCTGCGTTGAACCCATCTTGTTTAAAAAAAGACTTTTAATATTTGAGTTGATACCCATTTTTGATTGAATATCTCTTTGGCGCGCCCAATGCGATCATTATGGTTCAATTGAGGAAGTGCAATGACAATGACAAGGAATTAATAAGAGCTTGACAATGCTATTGGCAAGAACCATTCACAGTGGTAAGGCAGTGATAATGGTGAGTTCGGAGTCCTTGGTCACTCAAGCTATGGCCGAGCAAAACCGTTGTGAGAAAGTCGATAATCTAGAACACCTTATGAAGGAGAAAATGAGGAAAAGGTGCCAAACTCGACCGTGGTGGCTACCGTGATGAGGTTGTTCAAGAAACGAAAAAAAAGGCATGGCCAACCACATTATGAGGCACATTTCCGACGTGATTAGGCCGACGGTGGTCCATGTGGTCAATGATGTTATTTCTAGGCCTTGGTCATCTAACCAGTCGTTCCCAATTCAAGGAGGTCCGGCGGTTCTCGGGTATGTCCTTTCAATTTTTGCTCATTTCATACTGTCAGAAACTTAGGCCAAGTAGTTGTACGCCCATGAGAATTTGCAAAGGCCTAAAACTTCCGCCTGAGGTCAATATAGTGCAAATGTGGTTGGTGCTATTAATGGAAATAATCAAATTAGTCCTGCTTAGGCTAACCCAAATGATAATAATAACAATAATTATTTGGCAAATCAAAATATTCAAGAAAACATGCCTTTGCCAAATGTGGTAAATGTTAGGCCTATCTATAGTTCCAATACTGACTTCAATAATGTAATGCCATTTGCTGCAGTAATTCAACCAAATGTGAATCCTATTTTTAAAAGAGACAATGATACAAATGGCTAATGAACTTTGACTCAGTGTGCAATGTAGTCCTTAAACTTTTAATTTAACTAATATGATCTCTAAATTTTAGCTCAATGTGGCCATGTGATCCTTGAAATTTAATTTGATCAATATGGCCTCCGAACTTTTGGAATATGTTCAACTTAGCCCCATTGGGTTAAAGTTCAGGGACTATATTGCATATTGGGTCGAAGTTCATAGATCATTTGTGTCATTTTGTCTATTTTAAAATGATTGTTTTTGTCTCTTCAAAAATAGTCATTGAAACATATTTTTATTTAACAATAATATCTAAGCATCTTTGCTGATGAAGAAATATTTTTCATTCGTTATTTCTATAGGTTTTACAAACTATTGTTTTTGCAAAAAGATTTTTCTCCCACTTCGGCGAAAGAAAGGCACCTCTTTAGGAAACTTCACTCTCTTTTCAACAAATGAAAATGCGTGCATGTATTTTCCAACCTCCGCAATTGTGGAATGTGTATATCACTTTCTCATGGAATTTATTCCCCACTTCGCCCCCCTTTTTTTTTTTTTTTTAGATTCTCTGTTGAAAGTTTCAAAAGAAGTTGTGATTCCAATGGCCCATGACATGACATCACAAGGACGCTAATTTATATCTATTCACCAGAGACATGATCATATTACAATTCAGTCTTTAGGTTCGCTCAACAATGCTATTGACCTTGTAGCAGGTGCAGCAAATTGCTCGATTAACTTATAACTCAGTCTCCCGCAGCGCGGTCTCAGTCAAATGATTCATGCTATCCAGAGTCTTTCCATCATCCTGAGTGTATAGAGCAAACTCAAATGGGGTCTAGTTACATTGATCCGATGGAATTTATTGGTACAATTCGAAAGTCTACACTCGCATAGTATCACCTTGTACTATATCCATCAATGGGACCAACTTCTTAGCATTTGAAATTTTCTCTTGCCAAGCTCCCCTTGTGATACAATGTGGTAGCTAGGGATCTCCTGCCAAAAGTACAAGTTGCAACGACCCGCATTGAGTGGCAATCCGCAGAATGATGTTACTGATTTCGCCAAAAAAAAAAATAATAATACCACAAAAAATCTTAAATTGATGCATTTGTGATAAATTTATCTCAAATTACTTTTTTACTTTAAATTGGTACACATTTGACAAATCTACCTCAAGCTGATACACCCGTGACAAATTTACCATCTATTAGTTTTTGTTAAATTTTATTGTTTAATAACTGAGTTGGATAACATGTGGCAATTGCCTGATGTACATGTTGAGATTTTTACCCTCTATTGTATCAATTTGAAATTTTTCATGGTATTAATCCAATTTAACGAAAACTAACGAACGATAAATTTGTCACATATATACCAATTTGAAGTTTTTGATGGTCAAAATAATTAGTATGAGGTAAACTTGTTTCAGTTTATGATTTTTGATGTTTGAAAAATAATTTGGGGTAAATTTATTATGAGCGTCCCAGTTTGAGAATTTTTTATGGTAAAAATAGTTTGGAGTAAATTTGTTATAAGTGTAACAGTTTGGGATTTTTTGTGATATTAACAAAAAAAAACATGTTATTGATATTTTCCCAGACATATACAATTGGTCTCTTAATAAAGTAATTTCTTAATGATCCAATTCAAAATAAGATACAAATGATCTCTCCAAAATAGGAATTCATGCTCTTTTGTTTCGCGAAAAATAAATAATTGAAAAAACATCTATATGAAAAAAATATATTTTCTATTACTTGGATTAACGAATTTTTTTTATTATGCGGAAAAATATTTAGACATAAATTATTATCAAATACTTTTTATTGATTAATTATTTTAAACAATATAAAAAGTTTAATATATATTTATTATTGGCGAAGTAAAGAGATCTCGTTGTCGTCTAATCATTGAAGAGCCGCTATCGCTAGGGGTGAGCATGGTTCTAGGATAGAACCTGAAACCTGAAGAACCGAACCGATGGAACCGATCGGTTCCAGGTTCCAAGGTATGAAGGGTAAGTTTCAGGTTCCAAAAATTAGGGAACCTGTTCTAACGGGTAGGTTCCAGGTTCTAGGTAGATGGAACCTGGAACCGGAACTTGGACCCTAGAGCAAATTTTTATATTTTTTCTTGGTATATGTTTTGCGTTATCTTGCGATATTCCATAATATCCAATGTTAAATGTGTAATCTGGAATCACTTTATCATAAAGACTTTTACTTTGTTAATGTTTCATATATTTCGTCTCTAAATATGAGTTGTGGTCAGTGAATTTTAGCAGTAGGTAATGGTCATTAAATATGATATTCACTATAATCGTTCAATTAAGAATACATGTGGAACCTGCGTGAAACTTGGAACCGACCCTGGAACCTGTGACAGGGTAGGTTCTAGGTTCCAAGATATGTAGGGTAGGTTTCAGGTTCACAAAATGAGGAACCTGTATAGATGGGTAGGTTCCAAATTTCAAGTAGAACCTATACGGAACCTGAAAGCGCTCACCCCTAGCTATCACTACGTTCAAGAACAGATTTTGAAGGACGGAATGGGCACTGAGAAGGCTTGTGAATAAGCCACGACTGTGCGAGTTCCATGCTCTTCCCAGTCAGAACTCCACCCATCCTCCATTGCAAGGTAGCGATAATGGCGGATGTCAGAGACAGAGACTCGAACACAAGGCAACACAAGGCAACACGACACAAACACAAAAAGAAACCAGCAGCGCCCATCGGAAGAACCCAAGGCATAACCGTTCGTCCCCGCAAATGACGACACCTTCGATGCCCCCAATCAAGCATCTCATCTTGGATTGTTTCAAATCACAACCCGCAATATTCTAATCCAAGATCCAGCTGAAGCCCCATCTTTGCGACCGATAAAATTTAAGTTTTCTGGTGCGATCGCCTCACGCCCCTTGCTTATATCAGGATCAGGAGTCAGGACATATGCTGAAGATTGGGTTTTTACGGGCCTCTGTCTCGAACGCCCAGACCCATCATCTTCTTTTCAGCCTTCGCAGAATCAATCTCGCGACAGCCATCGGCGATCGCTCAAAGCTCGTCCGATCGGTAATGGGTTCTCACAGCACCGCCTCTTCTCAGTCCCCGAAGCTCTTGTTTCGCCAACTCTTCGAGAAAGAATCATCCACCTACACCTATCTTCTCGCGGATGTGTCTCATCCCGATAAACCTGCTGTTGTGAGTCTTCCCTCTTTCCCCTTGATATGGAGCGTCCACTTTGATATCGATATGTTATCTGTCGGTTATTGGGATAGGACTGCATGTTGGTTAAATTTGGAATGTGCAATTGAAACAGGGGTTGACATGTTGTCAGGGACTGGTTGGAATATTTGTGGAATCATGAATAATTTCATTTTGTGCTCTAGGATGCAACAAATTGCTTGTTGAATAACACTCCGTGCATTTTTTGGCAGCTGACTGTGAAATTCTTTGTTTTGTATAGTTGATTGACCCGGTAGACAAAACTGTAGATAGGGATCTTTCTGTTGTTAAGGAACTGGGGCTGAAGCTTATATATGCTATGAACACGCACGTACATGCCGATCATGTGACTGGATCTGGTCTCATTAAGGTTTGTCGATTCTTATTATCATGTGCTAAGTGACCTCATGATTGTTATTTCCCTGTCGTCTTATTGTTTGCGCTGTCAAAACTTTACTGCAGAGTAAGCTTCCGGAGGTGAAATCTGTCATCTCAAAAGCCAGTGGTGCAAAAGCCGATGTTTTGATCGAACATGGCAACAAAATTTACTTTGGACATCTCTTTCTGGAGGTATGCATGGAACTGCATGTTGTCCAAAAAAGAAAAGAAAAGCAAAGACATACTATGAGTTTGAGGATGGTTTGAGTTTGCATCCCTGCAGAACAATGTCATCAAGCCTGTTAGCATACAATTAAGTTTTAAACGAAAAGAACTATATTAGGCGTATTGGGAACTTGACTTTCAAAATTTTAAACCCCATTTGCCATTACATTATGCGACCAATGTTGACCTAGTTATGTGTCAAGGGATGTCACACTCCTTAAAGGCATTTTGGAGCCATTATTTGCTTCAGGTACCTATTTAGTTCAATAAAAGAGGACATTGTCAAGTATGCTTCTGTGGCATATTTAGTTAGTGGAAATTCAATAGTTGGTCTTCTCATTATCTGAGATTGGTAACGAAACAACTGAACTTTCCTTAGACTCGCGCTACTCCTGGTCATACATCCGGCTGTGTCACCTATGTGACGGGAGATGGACCTGATCAGCCTCACCAAAGATGGCGTTCACTGGGGATGCTGTACTAATCCGTGGATGTGGAAGGACAGACTTCCAGGTGAACATTCGAATAAGTTAACATGAATTGATGTTCACTAATTTGATGTAACTTGCAAAAGTTAGGAAATTGATAAAGCCATGTTGCTTTATAAACTAGCATTTTTGGTTGAAGTTGATGCATTTTTATTCGTCTCAAATTTGTATTTGCCTCATCATCTCAGTATTGTTGTTCTGAAGTTGGCATAGTTGTGACATTCTTTGGAGATTTTGCCTATTCTTTGAAGATTTCACAGAGGCGAGACTCTTCAACAATCATCTACTGACTATTGAAAATGAACACTAGGCTGTTCTTCAGATTCTACTAGCATCCTATTGAAAGCAATGAAAGAATTCTAAGCCAATGTAATTTCTAAGTCCACACTCTTTCATTTGTTTGTGGTTAGCTAAACATATGGCGTCGGTCAATTCTTTCCTTGATGAATTTCTGTGTATGGCTAGCTGATTTAAGTGAACTTCGCCATATTTTAGGCCGACTCCAAAAGGAGAGGAGAGATCGAAGTATCAAAAATTTGGTTTTTAGATGGTGTAATGATACGTCATTAGATCAAAGAAATGAAAGGCAGAGTTAGGTTTTTCCTTTTCTTTACTTGATATTCTTGAACTCTATCGTTCAAGTCCTGGTCAAGTGCGTATCTTTTGCCTAACAAACCAACCTTCGTTGCAAATATGCAGAGCGGAAATTCAGGGCAGCTGTACAAGTCGGTGCATTCCCAGGCAAGGATGATAAATTTTTCCTCTTGATGGATGCTACACATTTTGTGTGAACGAGTTGGGACTTGAGCCTCACATTTGAACTTTTACTCAACAATGCATGAAGTTTTTGGCCATCTTGTTTTACACTAACATGGAGGCTGTTATTGTTGATCAGATCTTTTCGCTGCCAAAGGACACGTATCTCTATCCAGCTCATGACTACAAAGGATTCACAGTAAGGGAACAAAAGGAACATTTTTTCTTGTTCATGCTTTGTTTCTAGCTGCTTAAATCAACAACTAGTTGAATTCAGGTGAGTACTGTTGGAGAGGAGATGCTTTACAATGCTCGCCTGACAAAGATGAGGTAATTCTTTCAGCTGAATAGCCGCTTCCCTATTGTGTTCTTCAAGTGTTATACCTACAAATTGTTTCCGTGCATTACACCTAGTGGCCGTCAGCATAGAAGATCAGGTTCCAAATTCAAATAAATCAATTTGAATATCCATGACTAATCATTTTTATTTGAAGATTCATATGATCATATGAACAGCATAGCAACAAGCAGAAACACTGGACTCATCAGTTCAAGCATACAATGATGTTCTTTACGAAGTATAAGATGTATCCCGAATCACATACCTTTTAATTAGTTGATTTATTTTGATGGTAAATGAAGTCTTCATTTTGCAGGATACTTTCAAGGGAATCATGGCAAGTAAGTACTATTCCTATTCGGTGGAAATAAAAATGTTTGCAATCCCGCTCTATAAGTTTTGATCTGCACAGTCTTCACAAGATCACTGCCATGGGTATCACATTTCTTCCTCCTCTTTGATCAGATCTTAATCTAGCGTATCCCAAGATGATTGACGTTGCAGTACCGGCGAATTTGGCATGCGGCTTCCAAGATTTGATCCCAAAAAGTTGCTGAACCTATCTGACGATGGATTGCTTGGTTGGCAGAAAGCATCTTAAACGTACATTCTCTCATTGTGCCACGTGATTTGTGTAATAAAATGAAGTCTTCTGCCTGGCAAACAATAGTAGCACAACGAGCCGCAACTCACTGCTTGTTACTTAGCTTGTCTTGCTTCATGTAAACGAATTGGATTCGATCCGAAAGGATTGGCCTGTCGCCGCCTGTTGCCACCGTTGTTTATGACCAAATACGTAATAGTGATGGGAACACTCTCTATCAGAAGCGTTGAGTGTCCATAGTCGCAGCTCCAGACTTGCTCTTGACAAAAATTTGCAGGTTCATGTTTTTCCCCCTTTTCCTGTTCAAGGCCATGTGCCGAATAGCCAAGTTGGCTTGTAAGCATATTCTCTGTCCCGGTTCCTGCTTCACGGAAATTTCTTCTGCTGTCGTTTCTTGTACTTGATGATGTAACGGGACGGAAAAATAGGAGGAGATTCCGACGAGACAACAAGAAAGTTTCCTTATGGGCCTTGTCCGTTCTACGTGATTACCGTGAATTAGTGGAGCAAGCAAGCTACCGGATTTCTTCTGGTAGACAAAACATAGAAAAGAAAAGGACAATCCCCCTTAGCAATGATATGCTGCGGTGCTTACTAACTTGGCCTTTAAGGAAATTGATATCGCGGCAAATTATACATATCCAGCCAAAACTGGAGCAGAACCGAGTGAATTGACTTTGACTTTATCCTCCCCACTTCTGCCTCTCCCTCCCTCCCCCTCTCTCTCTCTCTCTCTCGAACACGCACCGTTTCTACACCGAGATCTAATCTCCCTTTCCAACAGCTCGCCGTCGCACAACCTTTTTTGGCCATAGTCGCTGTGGTTGATACAAGATGAGCAGGGACGAAGACAGAAACAGAGGCCTCTCGAGCAGCGACTACCAGCACCAGTACGGCACTTTCCAAGGCGTCGCCAACTACCCGCCGCCGAACCCGCCGCACCAGGAGCCGGCGATCGGCTATCCCCAGCCGGTGCCTCCGCCTGGGGCCTCCGCTCCCTCCGCTCCCTCGGCTCCTCCTCCTCCTCCTCCTCCTCCTTACCCCTATTACCATCATGGGTATCAGACCGTTCCAGGTACAAAGTCGCTTCTTTCCGAATCGCTTGCAAGCGGAGTCAACTTTTTAGCATGTAAAGTTTGAGAGGGGCTGTCGGTGAAAGTTCGACTCAGGGATCATTTTTTTCGTTGATCCGGGAATTTGGTCGCGGTGCATTGGAATTCGTGTTTGATCATGATGGAATGTCTTTAGGAATCTTGGGATTTTGATTTTGTCTCATGAACTGCCAATATGATATGTTCACCTTTGCTAATACACTCTAGCATGGAATGATGTACTAATGGATTTAGTTTATCCTGTGCGTTTAGTTATTTTGGCGAAAGGTTTAGCATCCTAATCTTTTGAGACATTGGATGTATGGGGTGTGGGAGAGGAGTTCATGAAGGTGTTGAAATTAAGTGAAACTAATCGGACCAGCAGGTTTGTCCTCATTTTGGTTGACTAGCTTTGAACGTGGCTTCTGTAGTGGTCAATTACGCTTATACAGAGAATCATATGTTTTGCCCAATGTGTTGTCCCAGGGTTCTCGGGGTTTGAGTTAAGCCAGGATAAAATGTGGTACACATTGGAGTCTCGATTAAAATGCTGTCTACTCATTGTAAATATGGTTCGGGTTATGTGTTCAACTTGCTACTGTCCTACTATCCTCCAGGTCATGCGGTATCTTTTTTTGAAGTTGTGAATGTTCAGTTGCGTTTCCAGTTGTGCATTTGTCTAGATAGGAGCACCACACAATCATACCTGTGCAGAGCTAAAGAGGAAGATAAGTAATTTTAGCCAGTAAATACTGTGATCAAACGGGGTTTTCTTCACTATAGGTGTGTGGAATGATCCATTATATCCTTCTAAACTTGAAAAGCTTCTGTAGTAATCGAAAATTAGAAAATGTGTCTCTATAGCTTTTTTACTTCAGTCCCTTTTTCACCTTTCTTGAATAGATAACTTACTGGTACAATGAGGACTAAGTATGCCCATAATCTTGATTTTACAGATTGCCCTGTTGAAACAAAAAATGATTTATGATCTTTACTCGGTATACGTTGGAGCCTTTCTTTTTGTGGGGGGATTCCATTTCTGAGAAAATTTTTTCAGGTTATGCTGTTGCTGAGGGAAGACCAATAAGAGAATCGCGGCTGCCTTGCTGTGGTATTGGATTTGGATGGTTCCTGTAAGTTCTTTACTTTACTTGTGGGTTGGATCTCATGTATTGTTGAGTACATAGTCAATTGCTAAGCATGAAGAGGTCAACAGTGCCAATAACTACAAGGACTGCTTGACTTTTCTTGAGCCTGGATGTAGCAGATTCTCATGCTTCATGAGTTCAACATTTGTATCTTTTGTTATACTTATTGGTACCTGGCCTATAAGTTTGAGACCAGAGGAATACCATGTGATGGTTATTCACTGAAGTCTGAGTCTTTGGGATAATGTCGATAACTTTATGATCATCCGCTAATAAGGGATGTCTGCTTTGTCAAAGGTTTATCATTGGCTTCTTCCTTGGTGCCATCCCTTGGTACATTGGACTACTTCTTCTTCTCTGTGGAAGGATGGACTACCGAGAAAAGCCTGGATATATTGCTTGTACTATTGCCGTGAGTCTTTATCTTTCTTCTTTCACAAAAATAGCTACATTTTCTGAATATCATTTACGCCACCGCCCTTTGTTGTGTGCTCATGCACTCGGGTGTGCATTCTTGCATGTATACTTGTCTGCCTTTGCTGTACTCTGTAGAATTAATATTGTCGTTCATCTTACTATGTACCTCTTCCAAAAGAGCAGTTCAGTAATACATCACATAAATTATTAACTTGTCTCCCTAGTCCAAAAACTTAACTCATGTGCAATTGTATATTTGTTTCTTTCTGTCTCGATTATACCAAGTAACATGTTGATTGAGGAAGCCTTACTGCCTCCGTGCTTATCCATGTCTGGCTCTCTAATAACTTCTTATTCCTGACAACGCCTATGTTGGTTCACCCTCCCAATGAAATCCATGTGCCCCTGTTGATATTTAACTTCAGCAACTGCAAAGTAGATGCTTTGCTGTGTGATTTTTCTTGAGTAGGGAAAAAGTTTGTCCTGCACATTCCTGCATAAAGATCTTTTATGATCTTACGCATCTCTAAACCTCTATTTATGAGCCATTATGAATTCTGTCCTTTGCTTTTCTCTATATCTCTCTTATATGTACATGTTCAATTCATTTAATTCCTTCAATATCCATGCGCAGGCAATTCTGGCAACAATTGTTATTGTCCTTGGTGTCACGAGAGAAGCTGATGAGTGGAAACATCATAGCACATGGCCATAATAGGTATCTGATGTGATGTCTGAAAACGGGATAGTTACAAGCGATCTAGCTGGTGCCTACATGAACAAATGGGGCCATCATAAGAGCAAGGAAAACAGCATGGTTGTGTTGGTCTGAGAAGTCCATGTTTTGGAATTATTCCTAGTTTTCAAGGATCGTTTTGTGGAATTAAGAACAAGGTTCTCCTGTCTTTTTGGTTGGCGGGCCACGTGATGTATGCATATAGCTGTTGCAGTGACTATATCTATTGTTCTCCTTGTAAAGTTGGGAACATGGATTTGATGGTCAATACGTTCATTTTCATCTGAATATCCTGTAAGAAACGATGCAGGAAACATCTCCAATACATTTACCCATTCATCTTGTTTACTTCGCCGAAGTATCTGCAGACTACGGTTGATGATATAAGCAGCAGATTACAATATCTTGCTCTTTTCAGTGAAGTTTCGAGTTGAGTTCTGTGATGATTGAATATTAAGTCTTATGATCATCGGTTTAGGAACACAGGCAAGGATCACCGTGAGATTAAGTTGCGGATAAAAGAAGATTAGAGACAATTTTAATTCATTCTATCTTGAAGAACTTAAGGAAGAACGGAAGCCTCAACTCATTCATGCATTTCATCAATGACAAATAGTGATGCCATTTCTGTTTCTGTCAAACATCATTCTTGATTAAAGGAGATAATAACACAAAGGTCCATGAATTTTGGTTCACTATAAAATGTGGTCCCTAAATCTTAAAGTTTATTCAACGTGGTTTCTGAACTTTAGCTCAGTGTGTGTGGTTCGTGGATTTTTGATACATGTTCAATTTAGCCTTGAGACTATATAGTTTTGTACAATGTTGTCCTCTCATTAATTTAAGTTTATGGATAATATTGAACATTTTTATACAGTTCAGGGACTAAATAGAATGCGTACTCAAAGTTCAAGATTCATGTTGGATAAATTTAAAGTTCGAGAATAATATTGCATATTGGATAGTTCAAGAACTACATTTAACAAAATTTAAGTTGAGGGATCACATTGTGCATTGATCCAAAGTTCATCGACCTTTGATGTTATTTATCCTTATTAAATTGGACAAACTAAGCCTTGCTCGGAAGTTGTCAATGTGGACGAACTCGATATTATGGATGACATTTCACTTCCTTCGTTTGTTCTTGCAAAGAGATGTGGATGCTTCATTCCTCCATCAAACAAGGGGAACGGAAGGAATGGCCATTCCATGGCTCCACTTAATGTATGGCCAATGTGGCAAATCCATTCCTCGGAAAAATATCAAGAGAGATATAACGTGCAACGATTTTGAGTGTACCCTTTATTTTTTTTTTTTCTCACTCATTACATCATGTTCTTTCCAACTTATTTTATCATACAAATGCAAGAATTGCGATGCTTATTTCATTCCGTTTCCTCATTTCGTTTCCTTCCCTCTGTTTGTCGTTGAATGCAATCAGTTGTAGGATAGGATGTGGACGGGAATGTTATCTTGAGAGGGGAAAAAAAAAGAGAGGTAAATTTGCACTTCTAGGTATTGTTGCTGCATGAAACTTGATCATGAAGTTTTGGTCCTGTGGATGTGCAAGTGTGCATTATTGGAACAATTACAAAAAAAAAATCCCATATCTACTGTATTTATTTTAATTTAATTATAAACCTTTTAATTTAACCAATTTAATCCTAAGCTGTTTGACAATTTTATATGGTGGCCCATCCAGTTACTTTTGATAAAAAAATCGTTGACGTGGACGCTGGTCGCTCTACGTGGTACAACCGACGTAGACAATTTTCTTTTAATTTTTCAATATTTTCCAAATTATTTAATATTTATTTTTTTTCCTCATCCTTTTCTTCTTGTTTCCTTCTTTTTTCTTCTCGTCCGCAGCCAGCAAGCTCTAACGACCCTAGCTCACCACAGTGAAAAAGAAAAAATAAAAAAATGAAAAGAGAAGAAAATAAAAAAGAAAAGATAAAAACTTGAAAAGATAAAATAAAATTATCCACGTCAGCCCAGCTGTTAGAGCGCCGACCGTGTCACGTAGGACGTCATGCATCCGCACTAGTTATTTCTAGCTAAATTGATTGGATGAATCATATTATCAAATTCTTAAAAGATTTATGACTGAATAAAAATAAATACAATACATTTTTAAAAAAATTTGATAAATTTTTTTACGGGATTTTTTTTTTTTTTGTTGGGGGAGCGTAATCGAAGTCATGGCCGTGTGAATGCAATATGAATGGGTCAAATCTGTCAGGCCATGGAGGAATCGTCGACTCGAGTCTCGAACTTGGTAACCAAGTAATAGCAATCCATGCTAATCGAACAGTCGTTCTTATCTACAAGTCAAGGATTTGTCGTCAAACCGCGTTTTGTTAAAATACATTTGCCTATTCCGCGTTTTGAGGGGACATTTGTTTAATAAATGATTTTTGGTGAAGAATTCTACCATCTAAGCCATGCTTAATGAATGGTTCTGTGCATGTGGACTAGGGGAGTAGGGGAAGCACATGTTCATTCCGATCGGGGATAAATGCAAACAATTCCATGACTAGTGGTCTAAGTTTCATTGCCTTTGCATTTTGACCCCTTATTAGTTCTTTCTCACAAATTTAACCCTCTTAACTTATTTGATTTGCGTATTCGTATCCCACATCGAAAGCTATCATGGCAATACTACATCATGAAAATCTACATAATTAACCTCTGATTACATGTCAAAAGAGTGAAATTCCATCGCTTTTGAGAAATTATTTACTGTACACGTTCTAAATTGATTATGTTAATGCAGGATTTTATGGGTTTCGCTTGAGACGCCCTTATTTGATTCAATGGATTTTTGTATTGCGCATTGATTAGTCTATATAATTTCTTGCCTTACCAAAAAAAAAAAACAAATTATGTTAATGCGGGATTTTATGGAATTCACTTGGGACGCACGTATTTAATTCAATATGGATGCTATACTCATCCTCTCGCCTTGAGCAGTGAATAGTTTTTTCTTCTCTTTATTTTGGGCATCCTTCTCTTTTTGGTTCCTTTTTCACTTCCCAAAATTTGGGTCACAGTCAAGAAGTTGCTTGGCCAACGCACATGGCTACGGACGGGCTGTGGCAATATTAAATCGACACCTTGCCCAACATTATCAAGCCATCAACACTTCACTCTCTCTCTCTCTCTCTCTCTCTCTCTCTCTCTCTCTCATATGCACACAACAAACACGCGCACAGTGACCGACATACAGAAATAGAAACACACAAAGAAGCAAAAATGGAGGTATCGATCCAGTCGATTGCAGTAGCGACGGTTCTGATCGTCCTGACAACATTGGCTTGGAGGGCGGTGAACTGGGTGTGGCTGAGGCCGAAGAGGCTCGAGAGGCTCCTCAGACAGCAAGGCCTCTCCGGCAAACCCTACACCTTCCTGTTCGGAGACCTCAAGGAGAACTCGCGGTTGCTCAAGGAAGCCATGTCCAAGCCCATCACCGTCTCTGACGATATCAAGCCTCTCGTCATGCCTTACTTGCATCAGTCCTACCAAACCCACGGTATGCACATCTTCACTTGTCTTCGAGCTTTGGCCGATGCTGTTTTTGATGGCGTTTCAGAACATTCGAATTTGCTGACCTTTCTATTGGAAATCCATGCTTCCCCATTTTGAAGTTTGGCGATCAAAGACATTAATACATCTCAAGTCTTTTAAATAATTGCTTATTTTGGTATGCACACATTCGGGATCCTTGACAATCATGTGAACAAGTCGAATGCATATGTCAATACATGTCTGAAGTCGAGACTACTCACAGGCGTAGAAAGTTCTATCTTTACAAACGAGGCTATTTGTGAATGAGATTAATAAAATGTTTTTGACATTGATTGACTGACGTCATAAAAAGAATTTTAGTGTAAAAAATACTTGATGGTAATCATTATAACCATCTTTTTCCCTTGCGACATGAGTTAGATTGCAATTGCATGCATTTCTAAAAAACAGGCGAGAATGTAATTCATTTGGCAATGTGGCTCTTAGTTTGCTGGGTGTGTTGCAGGCAAAGACTCGTTCATGTGGCTAGGCCCAACACCGAGAGTGAACATAACTAACCCGGAACAAATAAAGGAGATCTTCTCCAAGATAAACGACTATCCCAAGCCAGACTTCAATCCCCTAGTGAAGTTGCTATCCGATGGACTCGTAAGCCACGAGGGCGAGAAATGGGCACGACATAGGAAGATTATCAATCCAGCATTCCACATGGAGAAGTTGAAGGTAACACGATACTATTCTCTGGTCAAATGAATTGAACCGCACACATTGATGCCTCTGGATGTTTCTCTTCATTCCTTGTTTTCATCTGTGTGTTGTTCTTGCAGCTTATGTTGCCCGCTTTTTATTCAAGTTGCACTGAAATGGTTGGTAGATGGGAAAAATTAGTATCAGCAGAGAGGTCGTACGAGGTCGACGCGTGGGTCGACCTTCAAAATTTGACTCGAGAGGTGATCTCTCGAACAGCATTTGGCAGTTGCTTTGAAGAAGGCAAAAGGATCTTCGAACTTCAAGAGGAACAAGCTCTGCTCGTGGTGAAAGTCCTTCGATTAGTCTACATCCCTGGCTGGAGGTAATATCTTTCATCATCCATAAGCTGATTGAATCTAATTGAGTTTCTTGCTTGCAATCAAGACATTACAAGAAATCCAACTATTTGATTCAATATTTCGCAGGTTTGTGCCCACTAAGATGAACAGAAGGATGAAGAAAATAGATAAGGAGGTGCAAGCTCTACTCACAGACATCATCCGCAAAAAAGAGAAAGCAATGACGGCAGGGGAAGTTGCTGGCGATGATCTGCTGGGGTTGTTACTGGAGTCAAATGTGAAAGAGAATGTCAGGATGAGCCTTCACGACGTCATAGGGGAGTGCAAGCTTTTCTACATCGCCGGACAAGAGACCACTTCGGTCTTGCTGGTTTGGACCATGGTCCTGTTGAGTGTACACTCGGATTGGCAAGCGCGAGCTAGGGAAGAGGTCCTCCAAATATTTGGAAGCAAAGAACCTAACCTTGACGGGTTAAGCCACCTCAAGATTGTAAGTTCAATGCTCTTTTCCTCATTTGTTCAGAGTGGTACTCATAATAGGTCCAATCTTAAGAGTTCTGAGGATCCCCAAACCTTTTTCTTTGGATGAAAGTTGCATATCTTTTCCGTTCTCTTTGTGGATGCTTATTTCGTTGTAATCTTTCCCCGGCATCATAATCACACATAGATGGTCCTGCATACTAATCTTTATCCTACGCCAACATTTACGGATTTGTCGCGATCAGGTCACAATGATCTTGAATGAGGTTATGAGGCTATATCCCCCGATCATCAATCTCCTACGCAAGGTTCACAAGGAAACAAAACTCGGGAAGCTGACCATACCCCCCGGAGTCCTGCTCGAAATTCCGACTCTCCTCATCCACCATGATAAAGAATTGTGGGGCGAGGATTCCCAGGAGTTCAAGCCAGAGAGGTTCGCCGAGGGAGTGTCCAAGGCCACCAATAACCAAGTCTCCTTTTTCCCGTTCGGAGGGGGCCCTCGTATATGCATCGGCCAGAACTTCGCAATGATAGAGGCGAAGATGGCGCTTGCCATGATACTTCAGCAATTCAAATTCGAGCTCTCTCCATCTTATGTGCATGCTCCTTCCGAAGTCATCACCCTCCAGCCACAACATGGTGTTCGGGTCATCTTGCACAAGGCAAACTAAAAAGTTACGGATCAGGGTGACATGCAGTGTAGACAAAAACATGCATTGGAATAGTGAAGTCATACACCATTTTCCAAGTTTATGCGTTATTGTTGTTGTTCTTGTTTTTTTTCCTTTTCACTTTTAATAAAAAAAATTAATTTTTGTAAGTGACTAGTTATTTTTAGTTTGATGAGATCAAGAGGCTGGGTGTATCTGAATCTTCCTTTTAGAAAAACCCTAGAAGAAGATAAGGTATGCCTTTTCCTAATGCTATAATAAACCCATTTATTTCTATTCAGATACTGATCTAGCCAATGCCAGTAAAGATGGCATTTTGTTGGCCCCTTCTTCAGATGAAAACTTATACTTGAGGCTACATAAATTGAACCACTAATCCAAAGGAAATCGAGCTATTGCCACTAGTTTCTTCAGGTGAGTTTTGGAATGCTCTGCTTTTAATCTAGGGCATCGAGGCAACAAAAATAAAAAAAAATAAAATAGATTTGTGTTGAGGAGCTTTTATTAAAAGGAAATAATGCTATGATGCGCAAAATATTCAATACAAAAATAATATTTTAGACTCGTGCCAACGCCCATACCACCTTGTCCTGACTTCAAGTTATTTTCTAACCTTTGTTCATTACCATTGTTTGAATGACAAATGGATGTAGCATTGGACAAATTTAGGAAAGCCTTAGTAAAGAAGTAACAGGGCAATTCCCCTTCAAGCCCACGTGATGTTGGAGCAAGATTTGTATGGAATGTCCTACTCTTTTTTGCCAATAAACTTTGAGGCCTCGTACGAGAATGGATTGCTGTTACTAGACCCTAGTCTTCCTTCACCGGTAATCCTTGGTGTTGAGTAACAACTAGTGATAGGGCACATATTGGGCTTGTAGATTTCCTTGTCCCCCCCTTTCATCACGTGGTGCTATGTGCCTCGGGAGGGCTTGGTCCTATGAGAGTGGCTAATTCTAGAAAAAGTTACTTCTATCATAAAATCGTCATAATTGCAAGCATCAAAAGAAAGGGGTTAAAGATAAGGTTTGGAAAAATATGGATAAGTAAGCAATCCTAGTCCATGAAAGGGGCCTTCTCTTGGTTGGGTACTCCTATAATCTATAAAGGACTTCCCTGTAGGCAGCAAGCTCCCATTCCATTTCATTGTTTGCACCCACCATCCCCTTTCCATCCGCGGCCCCTCTAGTCAATGTTGGGAAGCTGAGCAAGCAATTTGCAAAGAGGTAGAAGCTTGCTGAAACGATTCCAGACGTGGCAGTGGATGATGATGAGGAAGAAGTGTTGCCAAAAGAGAAATTGATGGAGGGGACGTCCCCATAAAATTTATGTTATCAAATAAATTTCTGTTTCAAGAACATATTATCAAACGCGTTTTTTTTTTAATATCATGTAAGAAACAATGCAGGAAACATCTCCAATACATTTTTACCCATTCATCTTGCTTACTCCGCTGAAGTATCTGCAGACTACAGTTGATGATATAAGCAACAGATTGCAATATCTTGCTCTTTCCAGTGAAGTTTCGAGTTGAGTTTTGTGATGATGGCTTACTCGTTCATACATTTCATCAGTGACAAATAGTGATGCCATTTCAGTTTCTGTCAAAAATCATTCTTGATTAAAGGAGATAATAATGCAAAGGTCAATGAATTTTGGGCTAATGTGGAGTGAGTTCCATAAAACTTAAAGTATATTCAACATGATTTTTGAACTTTAGCTCAATGCATAATATAGTCCCTTAACTTTTAATTTGTTCGATATGATCCTTGGATTTTTTTTATACATGTTCAATTTAGTCTCGAGACTATATAGTTCTATACATTGCTGTTCTCCCATTAATTCAAGTTTAGGGGTAATATTGAACATTTTCATACAATCCATAGGCTAAATTCAATATGTACTCAAAGTCTAAGGTCCATGTTAACAAATTAAAAGTTCTAGGAAAATATTGCATATTGGATAGTTCAAGAACTACATTGAACAAATTTAAAATTGAGGGATCACATTGTACATTAATCTAAAGTTGATGGATCTTTGACATTATTTACTCTTATTAAATTGGACGACCTAGGCCTTGCTCGGAAGTTATCAATCTGAATGAAATCGATATTATGGATGAGATTTCACCTCCTTCGTTTGTTCTTGCAAAGAGACGTGAATGCTTCATTCCTAGGGGAACGGAAGGAATGGCCATTCCATGGCTCCACTTGAGGTACGGCCAATGTGGCCAATCCGTTCCTTGGAAAAAAATCAAGAGAGTTATTACGTACAATCATTTTGAGTAGAACCTTTTTTTTTTTTCTCACTCATTACACATTTTAAGGACATTTTAGACATTTTCGATTCCAAAATTTACCAAGCACAAGAAAAGGAATCATCATATTCTTTCCAACTTATTTTCTCATACAAATAGAAGAATTGCGATGCGTGTTTCATTCCGTTTCCTTCCCTCCCTTTGTCGTTGAATGCTATCAGTTGTAGGATAGGATCTGGACGTGGATGTTTTCATGAAAGGAAAAAAAAAAAGGGTAAATTTGCACATCTAGGTATTGTTGCTGCATGAAACTTAATCATGAAGTTATGGTCCTGTGGATGTGCAAGTGTGCATTGTTGGAACAATTACAACAACAAAGTCCCATATCTATTGGATTTATCCAATTCAATCTTAAATCTTTTAATTTAACCAATTTAGTCCTAAGCTATTTGACAAGTTTCTACGGTGGCCCATCCGGTCACTTCTGATAAAAAATTGTTGACGCCGGTCGCCCTATGTGGTACAACCGACGTTAATAATTTTTTTCAAAATTTTTCAAAATTTTCCAAATTATTTGATATTTATTTTTTTCTTGTCCTTTCCTTCTTTTCTTTTTCTTTTTTTCATTGTGGTCATCGAGGGTCACCAGAGCTTGCTAGCTGCGAACTAGACCGCCTTGCCTAGAGATGGGTGATGCCAGGTGAGGGCCACGCCAGTGAGCTATGGCGACCCTCGCTAACCACAATGAAAAAGAAAAAAAGAAAAGAATGAAAAGAGAAGAAAATAAAAAAGAAAAGATAAAACTTGGAAAGATAAAACAAAATTATTTATGTCGGCCCAGCTATCAAAGTATCGACCGTGTCACATAGGATGTCTTGTGCCCCATAAGTTATTTCCAGTTAAAATTGACTGGATGAAGCATATTAGAAAATTAAAGAGATTTATAATTGATTGACAATTGAATTGACC
>JAGVVM010002096.1:0-14065 GCA_019149425.1 Psidium friedrichsthalianum
TTCTATTTCAACTCCATGGAAACTCATGGTCTTACATCTTTCTCGGGTACGTCTCACTCGTTCACCTTCGCTTTTCAGTTCTTGGAGGACTTACACACCCTGTGTCTCGATGGCTGTTCGTTGGAGGATGTGGCCATGATTGGTGAGCTAAAAGGGCTGCATGTTCTCAGCTTTGTGAACTCCAATATTCAACGATTGCCTAAAGAAATCGGGCAACTTGTAGAGTTGAGGCTATTAGACTTGAACATTGTTCGGGGCTTCAGATAATTGAACCGGGTGTGCTTGGAAGCTTAATGAAATTGGAGGAGTTGTATATGGAGCATAGCTTTAATCGTTGGGATGCCGTAGAGCAAACTCCACCAACTAATGCGAAGCTTATTGAGTTGAATAACATGAAGAATCTTTGCATGTTGCATGTGTCCATTCTCAATCGAGTGCGCTCCCAGAGGATCTAAATGTCGAGAAATTAACCAAGTACCGAATCTGGATAGGTAATACCGGTATTGCGAAGTCGCAATGGTTGGGCACATTGCAACGTTGCAAAGGATTGAGCACATTGCAACTTAAGGTGGATCCAATAAGCGACATTCTTCATAAAGGATGCATACAAACTTTGTTAGGGAAAACTGAAGATCTCTTTGTAGACGGATTAAACGGAACTGAGCAAAGTATTTGCGTGTTATCCCAAAAAGGCTTTCCAAAATTAAAGCACCTACAAGTGCAGAATAGTTCCTCGTCCATTACGTCCTCCAATCGCCATCCCATACAGATTTTAAGATTTGGAATCGTTTCTTCTCTAGATCTAATCAACTTGGAGAAGATATGCAATGAGCATATCTCCTCCAATTCCTTCATGCATTAAAGGTAGTACAAGTCGTAGGTTGCGACAAGATGGAAGTTTTGTTTCCTCTTTCATTATTGAGAGAACTTCCACAGCTTGAAGAGATCCGAGTCGACGGGTGCCGCTCAATGCGGGAGATTGTAGAAGTTGATGATTGTGGCAAAGTTGAGTTGCAGAATTTGCATGTATTGGAATTGTGTGACTTGCCAAATATCAAGAATTTTGTCACCGCCGGGACGGCTCCTTCAAGTAGTACATCAAACGGCCCTCAAGTTGCGTTCTTCAACGGGCAACAGGTAACTTTCTATCAAAAGAATATACTATTTGTTAATCTTTTGTTCATTTGCTAATTAGAAGTAACATAGATTATAATCCTTTTTCATTTTTATTTTATTTTCGGTTCATTTTCTTCCGTATTACCTTATCCAACATGCCTTCTCTATAATTACGTGAAGGAAACTTCTGTTTCTCTTCAGTGTGTAGAAGTCCAACTAATAGAATGAAATCCATGTAAATTTAGTTTGTGATAGGATCTGAGTTACTTTCAACTTACATGCTACAACTATAACTATATTAATAGGGTTTCATAGAGCAACAATGAAGGGCTTTTTGGCATTAGAATAACGTCATTTCGAAATCTTGTAAAATGGATTCGCTGAATTTAGTTTTATAACTTCGTTATTATCTATAAAATATAACATCTAGGTGACTTAGGTGAAAATCAATACGAAGAATGGGCAAGGAGATTAGATTTTTCAAATAGTAGCAATGATGCTAATTTAATTGATGCACATCTTTTCCGTATCGTGTATTTGAATGAGGACTTACCCATTGCATAGATCCTACGAGTATAAAGCCGTATTAGCTGCGACTTCTAGGAAAAACTACACGAAATCCCCCATGAAGTTTCAAAGCGCTAAACATTTACTTCCAAAATCTGGTTATATAACTTATGGCATATTCAGCATAGCTATGTGATGTTAAAATAGCTGACTAAGGAGGTTATATGGATAATGAAATAAAAAATCCGGTTGTTTTAAATGCTTGGGATATATCTGAAGGCCTACTAGATGTTTAGCACTTTTCATGAAGTCAACCATATTAATCTCTGTTAAGATCATTGCGTGTTTTTCCTGATTTTTTTTTATTGTTTTTTCAACTCATAAGTGCATCCGGAGGCCAAAGGATGATTTAACTAAAACAAATACAAAAGGATTGCAACTTTCATCGTGAAAAATCACACGTAACGTGCAAAAGGGTAAAATGCCCAAAGGCTTGTCATCCGCAATAAAATCAAAGTTGAAGAAACTCATGTACTAATAATTAAAGATTTAGGAGTAAAGGTGTCCCCCTCAAAGTTCAATAACTAGGTTTGGTAATTTCCCTGCGATTCTTATGTTCTTTTGTAGGTAAATGAATGTTATACTTATGTAAGTTAGCATCATTCAAGAATGAAGAAAACTATAAGTGTGATAAAATTAAATAGTGAAATAGAGAAAGAGAGGAGGAGAAAGCAATTAATAACGAGTGGCTTGTTGAGAGAGGAGTTCTAAGATTGTCGTCCAGGCAATTTGGCCAAAACTAGCATTAAAGCTCTAAGACCACTCCATGACAATACCTTTAATTATATCATTAGATGTATCGACGTGGTCAATGTAAAAAGATAAAAGATAGATATGTTAGTGGGGGAAAGTGTCATAGGAGTCACAATAACATTTAATGGCATTTGATTGAAATTGAGGCCGTTTATGTATAGTTGATTAAACTGCTTAACTAGTAGGTGGAAATTGTAGTTAGTTGTTTAACAGTTTTATAGTCCAGTCGGTTAGCGGTTAAATTGGTTATTGTTAGAAAGAGAAGTATCAAAGGAAGTTAGTTCCATCTTCGAGTTATTGATTGGGTCTGGACAAGCCCAAGTGGGCTTAGGTGGATGGCCACGCGTCAAAAGGAAGTTACTTGCATTGTGGTAACTAAACTTTGATGGTGGTAATTTTCCCTTGTGAAGTGCTAAATTACTTTTCGAAATTGCTAAGTTTCCTTAGGTAGGTAGTGAATTAGACATATCTGCTGTAATTAAGGTCTTATAGCATAGTAATTTACTTATCGTGATTGCAGTCTTGCCTTGTTGATCACTTATTGCCATGAGATATTGTGCTTTGTTAGTAAGTGCCTATGTCTTTCATAATCATGGTCCAGTTTCCCTTTTCTTTTTCATTTTTTTCATGGTTGTAATCTCCATTTTGAGATAGTACAGTACTAGCTATTGGACAAAATAAGCAATATATCGTCAAAGTAGTAACATAAACTAAGAGGAAGTGGTTTACCTTATGGGAAGTAATTTACCTTTGAATGTACTTCCTTTTGCTTTATGGATCGCTAATTTTCGTAGTCATTAGCAAACCGAATGACTGCTATTTCTTGATGACTGCAGTTTCCCTTATTGTTAATAAATTGCAGACAAAATATAATCATAATAGCATCCACGAATATATTGTAAAAATGAAGTTCATTAGTTGTTTTTGGGGTCGTAAATTACCTTTTCTGATTGTTAATTAGTCTTTGTTTATCGTAGATTTTTGTCAACGCAAAAATTATGCAAATTCTGTAAAATTTCTTCCCCAACCATTTGTAATAACCTGCTATAGCACTTGTGCCGATGGGTTTATCTGTCAGGTTTCAATCCCGTCCTTGGAGTCCTTGACAATGGTTGGACTTCCCAATCTGGAATATATATGGGCCGATGAATCTCCACTGGGGCTGAGCAGTCTCCAATTTCTTGAGGTCTCTTCATGCGATTCGGTACAAGAAATTTTTGACCTCGACGGACTAGGCCCGCTGCAAATACTGAGACTCTTTCTGAGCTAAACACCATCCGCATAAGCAGATTACCAAGCTTGAGGTGCATATGGAACAAGAATCCTTGTGGAACTGTGAGATTCCATGATTTAAAGCAATTAGTGGTGGCTAACTGTAACAACCTCGAGTTTCTATTTTTCCCATCCATGGTTCAATCTCTTGCACAATTGAGAGAACTGGAGGTACAAGATTGCAAGATGATGGAGGCGATCATTATGGAGGATGAAGGGTCGAGAATAGAAACATCAGCAACTCTAGTATTCCCGATGTTAACCAATTTAAGCATTAAACGTTTGGAAAGTTTGACATGCTTTCTCGCACAAAGTGTAAGATTGATTTGTCGCTTTCATTATTGAATTGATTTTTAGATTAAATAATCCTTGCCATGCCAAAGATGACATTCTTTTCATCTGACGAAAAATCAATGACAGGTTCACAAGAAGCTCGGAATGAGGATCGCATCAAATCCTCCACTACCCTCTTTAATCGAGAGGTACGTAACAAACGCTACGGCAAAATCTTAAATATGACAAAAATCCAATGATTGCATTAATTTTATGTGCATAGCACTTCACAAGTTTACATGCTGTGCATTTCAAGTTGCCGCGCTGTGCATTTCAAGTTGCCGGGTAGCGTTACAAATAATTGACAAGTTTCAATTCACATCAATAAAAGTAGGATCAATCACATTAAATTATTAAGAGATTGCAAAAGATGATATATGCATATAGATAATTGTTATGCCAGCCAGCTAAATAAGTAAAACTAACAAATAAATAGTTATATTGGAGGCAAAGAATTATCGCCAAAGCCCACTTTTGGTTAAAATTGATTGCGTTCCACATAATCACCGCACCATAAAAGCTGGATAAGCCAAAGTAGAGTTACTCTTCAAATTGTGATTTTGAATTGAAATGAAGGATATAAAGTAGAGTCACTATACATGTAAAAGTTGGATAATTAATCTTCAATGAGCTCAATTGTCAACTCTCATATTATGTGGTTCAAGTCCCTCCTGGTAACTATATGGTAAAAGATTTTGTGATATAGCGATGTTCATTGGAGAACACTATATTTTTTGTTAATTTTGCTATAAAATTTTTGTATATTAAGTTAGTATCAATTCATGTTAATTTTTGGATTTCTCAAATAATCATTTGCAAACATGTTAATTCATATTATAAATTGCCAGCCTTTCAATTCTTTTTTTTTTTTGTGTCATTATAGAATTCTACTAGTTCTAACGGGGCGTACAATTACTTTTGGGTATTTTGAAACTCGATGGATGGATGAATTTTGTGGTAAATGCAAATAGCATTACTCGAGTGATGAAAAACAGGACATGCTACCCTCTTGTTAATATGATGGAAATGTTTGTCACCTCATAAGGTACAATATAGACATCTCCAGTATGAACTACAATTTTTATCTAACTATTGGATCATCCTACACAGTAACAAAGCAGTGAATCTTAAAAGGAGAATTCAATCAATTACGTATATCGAGTTCTTTCAAGTGTAAAATGATATAAATAAGTTTTGTTCGTTTTGACCCAAGCAATCCCCTTTTTCATTGTTTTGTTTTAGCCTGACTTTTTCAATTTCACATATATCTTGGAGAAATTAAAGATTATAACTTAATAAATTGTAATATCATTTATATTGCACGTGTTTAATTTGAGTAAATTAGTAAACTTAACAGACACCTGACTAGCTAACAAACAGAATATCGGGAATAATACCATATTTCGGACGTTAAACTTGTCCAAAATGAAACATTGAAACTACTTTTAGTAAAATGAAAAAGGAAATTTGCTAATATGGACAAATTACGCAAATTTGAGGAATACCGTCCTTTTGTTTTCAAATATTTCATGTCGCCTTTTGAACTGTCCTTGAAAAATGTGGAGAGACTAATAATATGTCAAAACATAAAAAGAAAAGCTTTGGTTGTAGTGTTATTTTGTGCAGTCTGCCCAATCTTTGATATGACCTTTGCAAGATGAGGATGCGGCCACAATCGATAGACCAAGATTGCTAGGACCACCGCTTCTTCCATATGTATTCATTAACTCTTCAAACTATCAGAATGACTAATTTCATGAGTGTACACCGCAGGTTGCATTTCCAACATTGGAGACATTACGCATCCGGTATATGGATAGTGTTGAGATAATATGGGACAATCAAGTTGCTGTGGAGTCTTTCTACAAACTAAAATCACTCGATGTTTATGGATGCCATAAGCTAGTGAACATTGTTCCTTCTTGCATTCTTGGACGGCTCGAGAACTTGGAAAGTTTGGAGGTAGAATCATGTGATTCGCTGGAAGTTGTTTTCAAACTGCAGCCATTGAGTCCTCTAGATGGACATCCCGCTGCTCATTTATCGTTAAAAAAATTGGAGTTAAAGGGATTATCAAAGCTAGAGCATGTATGGGATAAGGCACTTCACAATCAAGTCAAATTCCAGCATCTCTATTCTGTTACCGTTTCCTATTGCGAGAGCCTCACCTCTCTGTTTCCAGCTTCAGCTACAGATCTAACAGATCTAATGCAACTTGAGGAGTTGAAGAAGTCATGGACAAAAACTCATAACTGAAGGACTAGTTCCGAGGGTGTGTTCCCTAAGTTAACCTCCCTGGAGCTTACGCATCTACCAGAGTTGAAGTGCATCTACACAGGAACACATGCTTTACGTTGGCCAGCATTGAAGACCTTGAAGGTGTATGACTGTAGCGAAGTGGAGATACTTGCTTCGCAACTTGAGAATGAGATGCCGCTTCATAAACAACCTCTCTTCTTGATAGAAAAGGTACGACCGAAGATGTTTTTACTTATTATTTTCTTGTGCTTCGATGTTAAAAATTGGAAGTGGTGATAAAGGTCATAACCAAGCATCTCATACAAGTAGCTATACATACGAAGATGCAAAGTGCGTACTGGCTCTCCTTGAATCCATAGAACTATTACAACCTGGAAACGTCGTTAGTTCTTCAAGCATTGAATGAACATTCTTGTGAATGTCTGGTGTAATAAATGACTGTGGATTTAAAAATAGGTTTAGGCTAATTCCGATGGTTCAGCTCGCTCTTAAGGACCATGAAAATTTGAAATATGTGGCATGTGTGTTATATAATTTGGACTTTGGAAAGAGTCCTGATTTTATGCTAAAAACGGAAAGATGTGACATTTTTGTTGAGATTAATCTCTGCAATTTTTGCGATTGTGATTATAATTGAGTGCAAACGGGAATTTAGGGATTTACTTGAGTGCAAACGTGGGTACAAGAAGTCAAATGGACAAGATCGGTGATCATGTCTGTTGCATGAGGGCGCATTTCCTTCCGTTGAATTGCATGATACTCACATCTTAAAATGCAGGACTTATACCATAACACACCAACACTCCTTTTAACTAAGCTGGTTTTGGATTCTGATTTGACTGATTTCTCAGGGCGCATTTCCAAATCTGCAAGAGTTAAAACTGGATTTATCCGAAGGGATGGAGATATGGCATGGGCATTGTCATGAGGGAGAATCCTTCTGCAAGGTTAGAGTTCTCGAGCTTCATCATTTCTTGAAGGAATCTGCAATATCCACATGTCTTGCTCAGAATTTAACCAACTTGCAAGAGCTGGTCGTATGCCAATCTTATATTGAAGAGCTGAGCAACATTGTGGAAGCCATAGAAGGCCCAAGTCACGAGCTAAAGTAGCAAGATTTTTTCAACATCTCAAGACTGTAGACGTGTCATGTTGTGATGCGTTATCAAATATGTTCACACCGACAATAGCTGGAAATTTGGTGGAACTCACGAAATTGAGGATAAGTAATTGTAAATTATTGACAGAGATCATTTGTGATGAGGGAGGTGAGGAGGGCATGAGGTGGTTTTCAATCAATTGAAGTATATGGAGCTTGATGAGTTGACGGCATTGAGATGTTTCAGCTCAAGTAAATGCACTTTGGTGTTCCCACTTTTGGAAGATGTCATTGTGAGGGGATGTCCCAGCATGAAGTTCTTCTCTGAGGGGCCAATAAAGGCACCAAAGTTGGATAGAGTACGAGTATCAAATGAAGTGTGGTTTTTGGAGGAAAACCTCAACATCACCATCCAAAATATGTTTAAAGAAATGGTATGCATTGGTTATCAAATTCTGTGCAATTAGATGGTCTTGTTGCGTTTGCTAACTAGAAAATTTACATTTAACGATGCTTTTTTTTATAGGTTACGGTTGTCGGAATGCGGCTGCCTGAGTTCTCTCGGAGAAGAATCATCGAATGAATGCCCCAATTTCGCTATCTGACCATTACCTTCTGCCCCAAGATGAGAAGTTTAACTTGGCAATCGTCGACGGAAATTGACCACCGCACCCCTTCCCTTTACGCCCACAGGTCAGTTTTCTTTTTCTTAATTTAATTTTTTTTGTAAAATTTTTAGAGTAATCCTTTTGTCAAATGGAAGCACCAATGGAAAGAAAAATGGTGCTTTGCATGCGTCACAAGAAACAATTTCAGTTCTAGTGGGATGCAACATCCGTTTTTTCTTTTTTCTTTCTTCCTTAATTTGTTTCTATCTCCGAAATCCTCCTCAAAACAGGGTATCAATCAAGGATAAGAACTTTCAAGCACTGTTACGTTACAAACCAATTGCAAGCAACTTTTTTTTTCTCCTCTCTATTATTCAAATTGAGGGAACTTTCCAGGAAGTCGGTACGGGAACTTTCCAAAGATTAGAGGGAGAAGGCGTTGTCAATATTAAGTGTCAAATAAGCCGATTAAAAGTCAATGTTCAATGTACTATTGATCATAAATTGAATTAAAGAGAGGTTTGGCCCAAAAGAAAAAAAATTAAAGAGAGGTTGCCGTCAAAGAATAAAAGTCAATTTTCAAATTTACTTTCATTTAATTCAGTGAGCCCAAGCAAATATCTTTACCAAAATTGTTTTATTTTTAATCATTTGAATAACGCATACCAACTGTTCAGGTTAGTCTTTTTTATCCATTGCATTCCAAAGAACTTAGGGTTAGATTACAGGCCTTTCCTTTTTCGCTTAAATAGATTTGTCTTTGATGCTCCCCTTCCTTCATCCTCATCTGCACTCAAGTCTCTTGGCCTTCTTCGTCTCCCACCGTTCTTGCTCTGTTTCGCTCTTCTCCTCATTTGCACTCAATTCTCTGTTTCGTTCTTCCTCCCCTTCCTTCATCCTAATCTGTACTCAAATCTCTCGGCCTTCTTCGCCTCCCATCATTCTTGCTCTGTTTCGCTCCTCTTCATTTGCACTCAATTCTCCGTTTCTTTCTTGCTTCCCTTCCTTCATTCTCATCTGCACTCAAATCTCTTGGCCTTCTCCCATCGCTCTTGCTCTGTGGTCGCTCTTCTCCTCATTTGCACTCAATTCTCTGTTTCATTCTTGCTCCCCTTTCTTCATCCTCATCTGCACTCAAATCTCTTGGCCTGCCTCCTCTCCATCGCTCCTCTCCTCTGCACAACCATTCTTCCTCCTCCTCGGCTGCTTCTTCTTCTTGTTATGTATGAGCAGAACGTTTCATTATAGCAATTAGCAAGCATCCACACTTGTGTTCACTCTTGAACCAGAAGAGTTCCTACTAGTTGTGCATTTACTTCTAACGCCATTAATATGTCGTATATGAGTTGTCATATCGTAATATTCAATTTAGAATATTGGTTGACTTAGAGAAGTATGAAGCTAGTCACCTGATTTTTTGGTAGTGACAAGTTGCAATAACGTTATTTCATTGATTTGTTAGGTATAAGGTATCCCCAGCATTTATAAAATGTTTCAAAAACTCATCATAATCCTCAATTTGGAATATTAATAAGGAAATTATGAAGATATTCGTTCTGTTTTTTTGGTAGTGATAAGTTGTAATTGACTTAATTTTATTGAAACCAACTCATCATAAAAGCTCATAACATCGTCGATTTTCTGCAACCAAACATAATGTGCTCATAGGGATAATTTGACTGAGGCGGATATCTTGGTGGACCATTCGATACTTGTATGACAAACTTGTCTTTTTCCAGGGTCTATGGAGTTAAGGAACTATGTAAATATGCATTTGGTAATTGCGATTGTAGCATGTTGTAACTTAATTAATTTTTATCATGACGAAATGAAATTTCCATACCGGCTCTTTTAAATGAACAATTCATAGCAGCTCATACAAGGATTTGCCTATGAATCCTTGTCTATGTGAGATAAATTGACTTAAAATTTCATGTCACGTGAATTTTTTAGGAAATCTGTCTTAGACAACAGTCAATTAAAATGAAAGCATCAAGCAACCCCTCCTTGATTGCATCACTAACAAGTTCTAGAATTTTACGATTCCTGAGAGGAAGGGAAGTTTGGAATTCCTTCTATGAGGTCATCACTCAACGTAAGTAAATTTATTGTGTCATTTTTTTTTCAATATGACAGGTACAATTTCCTACGCTTGAGTCTATGATTCTCTCCCACATGGACAATTTAAGCAAAATATGGACTGACATTCCTCGAGATACTCTCACTTTTGAACATTTACGGAAAGTGGAGCTCGATAATTGTAAGAGCCTTGAAAATCTATTTCCGTATTGGGTGGCTGCAAGTCTAAATGAATTTAAGGAACTTCGAGTGGAGTCTTGTCCAATCGAGGAAATAGTCATCAAGGGAGATGACGCTCCACACTCCATGACTACTCAAGTTCTTTTCCCGCAACTAACCTCTTTGGTGTTCCATGATATGCCTCAACTCAAGAGCTTTTGCCCTAACTTGCCTACTTCGAACTGGCCATTCTTGGAGAAATTGCAAGTAACTCATTGCGAGAAACTAAACATGTTGTCCTTTGCGGCAACCATGAGCAAATGGGTTCAGACAGACGATCCACAAGACCTTTCAGACCTAGAAGCACACTCTTCATTTAAGATGGTACGATTACAACTATTCTTCCTCAGTTTTTGCTTTGTCCACTGCATAGTCAAGTCATATCATGATACTATAGAAAACACGATTCCTCTTGCCTATCAGTTTGTCGATAACACAAAATAATTCTGATATCATAAGTATGATTTCCGTCTGGGACACCCTAAGATATTCCATTACCTAAAATTACAAAAAAATATTACACATTGTTGTCAAAACGTAAACTATTCCTAATCTAATCTGATTATATATAATGTACTTGGGAATGTCAACGAGGATTTGACACATCGTTCTCACATGTCTCACCAGAACTTTTCTTCTCTTTTTTATTTTCTACAAACTCTAAAAATATACACAAATTTCATTATAGAAATAATAACATTAGAACCTTAATTCACTATATTCTTTTTTATTCATTAATTCACCTGTTATGTTTCACGTCCACAGCATTGTCATGTCGAATTATGATACTACAGAAAACCCAAAACCCCTTACTTATAGTTTATAGACAACGTAAGCAAACTTTTAAGTTTGCGAACCCCATAATTTTCATTGAACAACATAAGAAATTTCGAATAAAAATGAATTTAGTAAGCTGGGTGGTTCTTGAATTTAGAATTACTCTGCCAACTTAGAAAAGGAAAAAAAAAAAGTTCTCTTCAAGTTTTCATTATGGATGGTTACAATGGACTATTCAATTACAGTAGTATTTTGTAGCGTGACTTCAAAATCTTGAGACTTGTACGCAAAGCTCTTGAAATTTAATGAATTGCAAGAAGATGGTCACCTCCCATGCGAATCCTCTGACTTAAGTTTGCGTTTTACAGCACATGTTTTATTATCAAACCTTTGTTGAATCCTCTTCTTGTTGTATTGGTAATTTGGCAGGACTTTCCCAACCTACAAAGCCTTTGCTTAGTTGATAAGGATTTGCGGATGACACAGGAAGGAAGATTTCCTGGTGACGTCTTTAGCAAGACAAAAGCACTAACATTGGCATGCTGTCATGATGAAAATGCTGTCTTTCCTTCCAGATTTCTCCTAGAGAGATTTCAGAGTTTACAAAGCCTTGAGGTCTTCTGTAGTTCCTTTGAAGATATATTCGTTGATGAAGGGCTTGTTGACGAGGGAAAACATCTTGTGCTTGAAAATTTAAGAGAGCTTAAGTTATACAAGCTACACAACCTAAAGTGTGTGTGGAGAGAAGACTATTTAGTGGCAAAGATCCTTGAGAGTATTGAAAAATTTGAGGTTTGGGATTGTCCCGGTTTAACAATACTATTTCCAGCCATGACATCCTTCTGGAATTTGACACAGTTAGTGGTGAAGAATTCCTTTGGATTGGTACATTTAGGAACTGCTTCAGTTATCACAAATTTGGTGCATCTATACATTATGACTATAATAGGATGTGAAAGAATGAAAGAAGTAATGGTAGAGGATGAAACGGGAAAGAAAAAGTGATTTTTCTTGGGAGGCTAGAATGGTTGACACTCCAAAATCTGCAGAGCCTGGAATGTTTCTCCTCCACCACAAGTTGCAACTTGAGGTTTCCATCCTTGTGGAGGATTGACGTGGAAGAGTGCCCCAAAATGAAGATCTTTTCCAAGGGTACGCTAAGCACTCCACAACTGCGTTGCGGGACACTGTTCAGATATGAATTGGATGGAAATTGGGATGTTGATCTCAATACAACCATACAAAAGTTATCTGCATAGACAAATTAGTAAGATCCAATTAATGTCATTTTCATCTATTATCTTTTTTTTGCTCGTCTCTACTTCTCAAATTGTTTGACAGCTGAAGCATCATAAGTTCTAAACAGTTTTGTGTTTTTAACTTGTCGTCTAGTCACCGATAAAAGGGAAGGGCAGGCGCTCCCAAGTGGCACGGAGATCTGGAAGTTACTGAGACACGGCCAGAGAGTGAGATGATGAAATATTTTATGGAGGTAGTGATCCTATTACCAATTTCCCTCTTTCTCACTAATAAAATCGCATTTTTCCAAAAGAAGTAGGGGAGCTGCTGGTGATGGATAACTGCTTAGCTCACATCCTCCTCATTTTTTCATAACTTGCCTTCAACTCTCTTCGGTGATCTCTCTTGTTTTTTCTTTTCTTTTTTAAGGAACTTCATAAAAAAAAATTTGTAAACGCTTTGCTTAACATACAATCAAGTTCTAAATTTTTTTATAAAAAAAAGTGATGTAAAGTCGTGAATGTTTTGAATTAGATGCAGTGGAGTCCTTTTGATGACCACTCAACCAAATTTGCTGACGTCGCATGTCGAAATCCGGCGTCAATTTTCTAATAGGTGTTGCACTCTAGCGATTTATACACAAGTAGATTCAGATTAAAGTGTATTAGTCACTTACTGAAATGCTCAAGGATGAATATTTAAAAGCTAGCATTGACATAGAAGGCGGAAGTTTCGTAAGAGGAAGAGTTTCGCCTTTTCAACTTAGAAAAAATGTGAATGAAATTGAACAAAATAAAATCACGAACTTACCTAAATATTAGCGGAAAAAACACTTATATTTAATCCCATTACAAGTCACTTTGTAAATCAACTCTATTGATTTCAGTTTCCGTACCTCTAACATTATTCTCGATACGATTTCAATCAACTGACAAATTGTCCGCCTTTTCAGCCATTTGATTCCCTATGAGTTCTTAGTTGAGCTTGCTCCGGCATTCATTTGTTTCTTTAAATTTTCGTCCTAGAAATGAACTTCTTCTTCAGTTAAATGCTTCATTTAATTAAGTAGGCTTCTATAAAGCCACAACAATAGTTCAGGTTCATACGTTACAATGAGACAAATTGTGCTCAGGGGATGACTTCTCGTTGCCAAGGAGAAGATGAACAGCGGCCGACAAAGTTTTGCACTGGAGACGCCTCATTTCTTCAAGATCATTCTCTCTCAGATACTCCAAACAAGAAGGCTTACGAGGAATTTCCTTAGAAGTTCTTCTTTCCATGCACAATGGCTTGGAAAGCTAGAAGGGTAACAAACAATATTAGCCTTTCCTATTCAAGCTGTCGAAGAGATTTGAACACGAGAGATTTTTTTTTTTCTGTGCTGTGAATTTTACATCAAATTGAGTTGTTTATTTCTAAGCACTTTGGGTTTGAGTGTAATTTAGGTGTGGGAAATACTTGAGTGTATGAGTGATTATAACTTTGATTATCTGATATTAGTGCATTATTTGTTGTTGGCTTAGCTCGTGGATGTAGGTACCAACATTTGGATCGAACCACATAAATCTTTGGCGTTCACTATTATTCTTCATTTATTTGTCTGGTGATTTCTCATCGACTTATTTGCTAGATCATGTCAGTTTCGTGTTAATGTTATTGTCTTGAAACATGTAGAGGACTTAGATTTTCACATACTTATATTTGACATAAGCGCTTCGGAGATAGGTTATCCGCTAATGGACGG
>JAGVVM010002097.1:0-15438 GCA_019149425.1 Psidium friedrichsthalianum
TCTTTTTGGAATTTTTTTATTTTAATTTTCGCGATCAAAATCGAAGTATTATTGATGATATCAAGTATATTATAAAGTAATATTATGGTACAACTCATAGCTTGTTCTAACCGTATATACTGTGAAAGGCTTTGGTGTTTCGCAAACATTAAAAATTCAATGCACATTGAGTCCAAGATTACAAAAATAAAAAAGCAAGTAGAAATTGTATATTCTAAACACACCCTTAGATTGCTATGGTGGCACATGTTATTGGGAATATAGCTTGTTGGGAACTAATGAAACATCGGTCAGCTGATGATTTCTGTGAACACTAACTATTATATAGTGTTAAAGTAATGGCTTGTGGGTTGTAGTATTAAGTTTAATAGAAAAAAGAACTTTTTTGCTTTTGCCGCCCAAATTTAAATATCATACAAATTCAAACAAATTATGACATAAATAAATGCTAATCTAAGTATCACCATTTGTATATTGTGAAAGTTTAGTTTCAGGGTTAAAATAAGAAAATCAAAGTGGCGTCTGTTGCAAGATTTAGATTAAGCAAAAACATAAAGTAAAAGTCTATTTAGACACGGCCCTAAATAAGCTTTAACTATGTGGTCGAAATTACCCCTCTTTTCTTAACTAAAAATGTTTGCTGATAGAATTGTTGTGACTTCTCCTTGGAAGTCTCACAAATGGGGTTTTTTTTGGGTGATAACTTCATCAGCAATGATCCTCGAACAAATTTTAAATGTTATGTGGTAGGCATTTTGTGCGGAGAACTAAGTTAGAATTTTGTTAGCAGCAGTTGGCTCAAGCCAACATCCAAATTTAGTGTAAATCTTTGTCATATCAACTAGAGCTGGCAGTCAGGAGTTTCTTTTGGCAACCTATTGAAGTTACTTTTTCCATTTTATCCCCTATCCTTTACATTCATATGGATTTCGAAAATATTGTCATCTTTGGTGATTTGCAGTAGCACTGCCCAAGCTATCGAGCTTTATTTGGATCTGAGAAAAGTAATTGAAGACCAAATTCAGTAAGCTAATGTGATACTGCGATGCATCTTATTATCCAGGCATTTGTTGTGTGCTTGATTATGTCGTCATTAATTGGTCACAGGGTTATACGGAACCAACGTCAGATAAGCTTCTTCCAGATTTGCATCCGATGGAGCAGCACGTTTTCACACTTGTTCTAGATTTAAATGAGACACTGGTTTACTCTGATTGGAAGGTAAGCTGCGCTGGGGTGATCTGTCCTTGCACTGTTCTCTTGAGGACTAGCTATGTATGCATATTTTCCTTAGTATCTGCACTGATTTTGCTTGCGTTGGCATCATTCAGGGATTAGAAGCTTCTGCATGTATACCCATCTGCTGACTTGCAGATGACTCTGCATTTTCATGATTGGTTTATTAGGGATAAGCAATTCTTCCAATCATGTTTTGATTTTAGAACTATTTTTTCACTTGAAAGCGCGACAGAGGCTGGAGAACATTCAAAAGGCCTGGTGTAGATGCCTTCTTGGAACATCTGGGGAAATTCTATGAAATTGTCATCTACTCGGACCAGCTGCAGATGGTATTTGGATTTTCTATCCTTAAATTGGTTGACTCTCAAATGTGCTCTTCTGATTTAGTGCTCATTCTATTCATGCATCTATCTTGGCCCATGGCTTTTTGCAGTATGTTGATCCTGTTGTTGAAAGACTGGATGGGAAACAGTGCATACGCTATAGGCTGTCCAGAGGTGCAACTAAGTATCAGGATGGAAAGCACATAGAGTATGTTAAATTCGTTATTCTATACCATCCCCAACCAATAATCTCCTCGAATAATCTTCATGTGCTTGATAATGTTATCTTAGTTCGCTAGTCATTATTCTCATTACGACACTGATTTTTGTTTTTTATGTTCTTCATGTTCTTATTTGACCTTTTCCGACTTTCCTAATTTTCATGATCTATGTCTGTTCCTTTTGGATGAGCTACTGTTTGTTCTTCATCATTAATACTTGTTTTTCCAAAATATTTGGGTTTGGAACTGGAATTGGCTTGAACTTTCCACTATTGGTGTCTCATTGAGGTTTTGACTTGATCCTATCTGAATTGTGGAGAGTGATTGCTTTCTCTATTAGTGCATTTATCTTAAAGACTAGTCATCAGCAGCATGACGTAGTGAGCTTTGACGCACTGGCAGAACTGGGGTTGAGATGGTACCCCCACTTCTTTCCTGGCCCAAAACTCCCAACGTTATAAGTGAAGATCAACATCAACCATCAAGATCACCTTTATTCCAACCAGTTGGGGAATGTTATAAGTGAAGATATTTTGAAGAAAAATATACATACCAGATATTTATTAAAAATTTGTCTTGCCCTTCACTTTGAATTCTGTCTACCATTGCTTTGCATGATTGAGGTTCACTCATCTAACACTTGCTTTTGTCAGAACTCTATACGAGCTAAACCATCTGTCCTTAGAAACTTTTGTTTTCCTTGAAGAAACAGCTACTAACGATGTACCTCATCAATGTACTTTTTTCCCCTCATCTTCAAGGGCTTTTTAGGCCATTCTCCTTTTAAATGACTTATTTGACGATATATTTCTTTTTGCATTAGCCATAGTGTACTGTTTTAAATCCAATAGCTTAAGAATTTCGAAGATCCACTGCTGTAGGATTTTTTGTTTCTTGATGGAGTGTCTTTCTTTCTGAATCTTCATTTTTACCTTGTGTAAGATTTAGAAAAACTCTGTATTATGCTCAGCTTTTGTATACCTTCCATGGCAGGATCTTTCAAAGCTTAATAGAAATCCTGGAAAAGTCATTTATGTCAGTGGCCATGCACGAGAATCATGTCTTCAGCCTGAAAATTGTGTTGAAATTAAACCTTGAAGCTCGAAACAGACGACACAACACTTTTGGATCTTATTCCATTTCTTGAATGTAAGATTTCTGGAATTGCGGAGGGTTTTTATGATAAAATATACTTGATCAACAATATGCTCATTTTGCTCGTTAAAATTGAATGGCATCTCCCGTATGTTTCATGTAGTTGTTGCCAGTAGACAACCAGCAGATATTAGACCAGTGCTAGCATCTTATGAAGGGACTGTATATTCCCCAGGAGTTCATCAAGCGTTCTCATGAGCATCAAAGGTAAAAAATTCTGTACTGAAACAGAGCTTGGACATCGTGAGGTCTTGTCTAAATAGGTTATATCTTTACTAATGCTGTGCATACATAGTTTTTGTTGGCAGGATCGACTCATCTCCAGATATTCTAAATATTGCAGTTCTTTTCCTGCTCTCTTTATTGATCACTTGACGTATGATTGATAGCATTTGCTATAAATCCTATTCTTTTTAATTGCTATCACGAGAAGGATTTTCCCATTTTCAATCTCCTTGGTGTAATTTTTTTTTTTTTTACGCAGACTTTTTTTTTCTTTTCTTTTTTCCTCCTGAACATGCCTAGATCTGTCTTATTGAAGACTCTCAGACTTAGTACTGTCATCACCTTGGCCTTTTGTAAATGCTGTCAAGAGTGAGGTAATTTTGAGAAGGTGAATAGGTGGTCCTGATAGTTGTGTGCTGTTTCTGTGCAATTCCCAAGTGCATGTTCAATTATTTGAAATGCAATTCGTGTTCATGTCTTACCATCCTTTTGATATTTGTCATCATTGAAAGTGGCGGATTGCTTGATTCTTTTGTATGATAGTCCTCGTTTCATTGGAATTACCCTAGTGGTTCCTGTAGATTTCACCATTATTGCTACTTTCCTTTTTTTTTTTTTTTTTGGGTTGAAGATTTTACTGATTTATCCCAAATTGATTTTACAGTCGAGATAAAACTGTTCAAATAACTTTTCTTGTCTTTGGTCTGTCATCAATGCAGACGAATGCAGGAACAGAGACAAACCAGAAGCTTGTGGCGGCGTTGAGGGTCCCAAACGACGTCGTGAAGATGTCAGTTTTTCCGGACTAAAGTACTGCCATTATAAAACTAGATCAATGTGAAAGGCGTCATTGTAGAGGTTGACATGCCAATTTTTCCTTTGCAACTTGCAATTCGATAGCGATTTCATCTGGAAGATTTTGACTTCTGAAACGGAGCATGATTTAGAAAACTGACTAGGCAATTTGTAGTCTGTCTTGTATTGATAGTTTTGTAGGCAGTCAGGCGTTTTGCTTCGCTCTTGTTCACAATTTTTGCTACTGATGTTGCCATTGCGCCATGGATAGTCCCTGTGCATAGTCCCTATGCATTCTGCAGTGATTAGGATCAGATCCAGGGGATTATCCTTGTCCCACCTATATTCATGAATAATCGTGTCTCCAAGTCACCTCAGTTTTATTGAAGTCGCTTGTTATTGTGTTCATACTCATTTTTCTCTTTTTTCTATTGGCGTCATTATACTTTGATGTAAGAGGGAGGAGGCTTCTTGTTTGGTGTATTCTTGGCGGTCGCATCTTGCAATTGGGGTTAGGATTTTTTTGTGGGGGGAGGGGGTGGTGGTTCATAATGGTTTATGGGGTAGCCCTACCAAATATGAACGGTTGTGAACTTGGTCTTCTTAGTTCCGTAAAGAAGTGGGTAACGAATCGCTGTCCATGCTTTCCAAGTGAGAGGGAGGATGTGGCCCCAGCGAGCTCAGCGTCACGCCTACGCTAAGAGGACATGAGCGTGTGGACCTCCCGTTAAAGCTCTTCTCAAGTCAATCTTATACCCCGGTCTCAGATATTTTCCTTGGAAGAATTTTGGGTCCGTCGGTCGACGGCAATTGGAATGGATGTCTGGACCGGGTCGGCTGTCGGGTTATATCCGAAGGTCCGAGGTTAAAACGGCTTCGCTCCAGGCGCGCAGTGTTGGCATTGACAAACCAAGCTTTTGATGATCCTGTTCCCTAAAAATTTTTGTTTTTATTTGACGTGGAATCTTGCGTGCACCGGCATGCGAATTCGTCCTCGTCATGATTGTTAGCATTTAAACGCTCTCTCATTTATTTGTGGATAATTTTTCTTCTTCAAGCGAAAACATGAGCCTCTCCTCTTTTGATGAGGCATGTCCCTAGGTTAGAGAAAAAGGGGGGGCGGCGAGTGACGTAATCTATCAGACGTCCAAGATGTGATCGCCAAATTCATACTTGATTTCAACTATGATACGAAATTGAAATGGGTTTATTATCTTATTAAGCTTTGTGTTTGCGTACGTGTGCATGGTAATTAATAATTATTACTCGTTTTGGTGATAATAATCATGTAATAAAATGACACCCAGAATTAATTTCCTTGGAAGACAGCGCATCTTTACCTGTCGCTGTTAGTGCTCCCTTCCAATTCCATGGCTCGGTCTTTGTACTTCTCTCACTCTCTCTCCCTAAAATTTTCACTGTATATTGTACTGCAGATTTGTCCTTCCAATTCCGCGTAAATGGGATCCTTCAATCCCAACCCCTCTCAGCCCCAAGCGATGTCTCGCTCTCGCCTCCTCTTCCTCTCTCTCCTCCTGTCCCTCCTCATCGCCGCTGCCGCCCACGGCGGGGGCCACGAAGAGGAGGGCTCCGACCCCGACGACCAACGCGTTGACCTGCGCTCCAAGTCCCTGATCCTCGCCAAGATCTGGTGCCTTATCCTGGTCTTCATCGGCACGTTCGTCGGCGGCGTGTCCCCTACTTCCTGAAGTGGAACGAGGCGCTCCTGACTCTGGGGACGCAGTTCGCCGGAGGGGTGTTTCCTGGGGACGGCGCTCATGCACTTCCTAAGCGACGCCAACGAGACGTTCGGCGACCTGACGGAGAAGGAAACCCCTTCGCGTTCATGCTCGCGTGCGCTGGCTACTTGCTCACCATGCTCGCCGACTGCGCTATCTCCCACTCTATGGCAAGAAGGAGGGACTGAATAGTCACTCCAATGGCGATTTGGAGGTCCCAGGTAAATGGAAAACAAAACCTGCTTTGTGTCCTTACTTATCTGTCTCTCTCTCTCTCTCTCTCTCTCTTTTGCTTTCGTTTTCCTTTTTTTATATTGTTTGGATTCCCAATATGATAGCGCGTGGAGGGGTGAATTACGTGAATTTAGTCGTCGCCTGCAGACTCTGTTTTTTGCTCTGTACTGTGAAGCAGAAACAGAATACAGTCATTGCTTGAGTTTGAATCTGCCTAAACGGACCAAACACCATGGACATGGCACTGCTTCGCAAAGTGAGTGGCAGTAGAAGAGTTTTGATGAATTTAAAGTGAATTTTCAGAAGAAGGGTCCAATCGCTCTGTTTATTCGTGCTCTGTTTTTGGTTGGTGAGAATTCTTGGGGGAGGGAATGATATTTTTTTTCCCCTTTATTTTTTGACTTGTTGCCCTCCAGGCCAGTGGGCCTATCGATCTTCCTTGTTAATTCCGAAATTGAAGCTTTTTAGAAGTTTCCGTTCGTCCAACGCTTTCATTTGTCTCCACATTACGCGGAGCCGATTGACCCATTTGATAACAGAAACAGGGCGCTCTCGTGCGAATAGATAAAATCGGATTTTAAGATCAAATTGTTCGGTCTAATACAGTAACTGAGAAGAGACAATTCAATGACAATTTTGAAAGATTTTTCCTTTTCATAGAATGGAACCATTTTAAGTTCTTTCATTTATCCTCAGCTCCGAGAAAATCTATAAATCTTTCCGTTTTATAGCAGGGAGCAGTGTGAGGCAAAGGGCAGCAGCGCATCCGGAGGGACCCATCACCCGCCAGCATCTCCGTTGGATCGCTCAGCGACAGCATCCTGTTGATCGTGGCCCTCTGTTTCCACTCGTTCTTCGAAGGCATCGCCATTGGAGTTGCAAAAACGAAGGCAACGCGTGGAAGGCCCTGTGGACCATCTCCCTCCACAAAATATTTGCAGCAATTGCAATGGGCATCGCCCTCCTGAGGATGATGCCCCACAGGCCTCTCTTGTCGTGTGTTTCATACGCCTTTGCTTTCGCGATCTCGACCCCATCGGTGTGGCCGTAGGGATCATAATAGATGCTACCTCGCAGGGTGCAGTGGCGGATTGGATCTATGCCATCTCGATGGGTTTGGCTTGCGGGGTGTTCATCTATGTTTCCATAAACCACTTGCTTTCCAAAGGGTACCTGCCGGGGAGGGCGGTCTCCGTGGACACGCCCATTCATATGTTCTTGGCCGTGACGCTTGGGGTCGGGGTGATCGCCATCGTGATGATCTGGGATACCTAAGGATGCTCTGCCGCTCCGCGGCTGTGTTTACTATTACGGAGAAAAGAAGAGCAAATACCACGGGTTAGGGCTCCAGATACCAGTAGACAGGGGAGAGATGGTCAGAAATAGCTGCGAATTGGTGGAATTTAAGCTATGTTAAAATTTGATTACAGAGCATACTTGAACACTTGATGATCGCAAATCCCCAAAGCACATTGCAATGCATATTTCGTTCCGTATCTTTTTTCATTTAGAACACTTGCGGAAAGTCAAAAAAGTAATGTCTGGAGACGATTATTCTAGGGGTGAAAACCTGGTTACACGGAAGACCAGCAAGTTGCCGCCCAATTCCCCACAGAATTTGAATAAGTTGCTGCAGAGTGAGCATGGTTCTTATAATGACATACACGACTTAGGGTCGCGATCCCGGGGAAAAATGTGATTGAACGAACGACCCGCACTGATAGGTGCAAATTTGATCAATGACCAGAACAGCAGCAGCCTACAACCAATTGGACCGCAATAGGATTTGGATACATCACTGCAGATCTATGCATCCTTTTTGGACAGTTAGCAAACATGATCACCTTGGAAAGAATGAGAGAGAGGGAACACAACCAAAAGAGTGCTTATCAATCCACTGCCCAGGTGAAGGTGCAAAACAGTGGCACCGATCCGGCACCGATCCCAGTTCCGATTGAAGCGAAATTTAGTTGGATTGAACAAATGACACGCATTGGTAGGTGCAAATTTGATCAATGACCAGAAACAGCATCAGCCTACAAGCCAATTGGACCACACTGGAATTTGGATATAGCATTGCAGATGTATATGCACATAAACCAAAAGGGTGCTTATCAATCCCACTGCCCCGAGTGAAGGGCACAAATAGTGGCACTGATCCTAGTTCCAATCGAAGGGAAATTCTAGTGCGATTGAACAAACGACCCGCACTAGTAGGTGCAAATTTGATCAAGGACCAGAACAATAGTAGTCTACAAGCCAATTGGACCACACTAGAGTTTGGATACAACACTACAAACGTATGATCCCTTTTGGACAGTTTAATAGATACAATCAACTTGGAGAGAGAGAGAGAGAGAGAGAGAGAAACCAAAAGAGTGGTTACCAATCACTGCCCCGAGTGAAGGTCGTAAAATAGTGGCACCAATCCCTAATTCCGATCGAAGCAAAATTCTAGTGTGTTGAACGAACGACCCGCACTGGTAGGTGCAAATTTGATCAATGACCAGAACAGCATAGCCTGCAGACCAATTGGACCACACTAGGATTTGGATACATCACTGCAGATGTATGCATCCCTTTTTGGACAGTTTTAACAGATACGATCAACTTGGAGAGTATGCGAGAGAGGGGACACAACCAAAAGAGTGCTTACCAATCTATTGCCCAGAGTGAAGAGCGCAAAATAGTAGCACTGATCCCAGTTCCGGTTGAAGCGAAATTCAAGGATGCACTACGCCTCGCGGTAACCAGATAGAACTTCCTCCGGGAATCATAACTTGTTCTACTGGATCAACTCCATCATCCTCGTCCTTGGACTTGAATATACAGGACAAGCATTGGTAAGTTTCAATTCCTACTTGAAACGGGCCATGTTGCTGCAGTTCCTATAAACAGCCCCGTCGAGGTATAAAGGCAGATGCGTTCAAAACCATGTGGACCGTTTAACCCCCAACGAGATATCTGCAGCAATTGCAATGGGCATCACCCTCCTGAGGATGATGCCAGCAGGCCTCCCTGTCGCGTGTTTGCTTTTGCGATCTCAAGCCCCATGGCACGGCCATAGGGATCATTATAGACCCTACCATGCAGAGTGCAGTTGCGGACTTGCTTTCCAAATGGTACGTGCTGCAGAGCACGGTCTCCGTGTACAATGCCTATTGCTTGGGGTCAGGGTGATTGCAGTCTGTATGATCTGGGATGCCTTCGGATGCTATGCCACTGTGTGCTTATTAGGGAGAAAAGAGAAACAAACGCCATGGTTATGGCTCCAGATACTTGATTAGTGGGTAAAGGAGGGAAATGGGTGGAAATAGCTGCTCTATTGGTGAAACTTAAGCTGTGGAGGCTTGTCAGTGTTTTGACAAAATTTAAAGTACGAGCATACTTAAACCCCTAATAATCGAAAATTCCCAAAGCACATAGCAATGCATAGTTTGTTCCATATCTTTTTCATTACGAACGCTTACAAAAGTCAACAGTAATGCTCTGAGATGATCATTCCTGGGGTAAAATCTGGTTACAGGATGGGCGAGCAAATTTTAGTTCAATTGCATCAAACTTGATTAAGTTGCTGCAGGATTATCCCAATACAGTACAGTTGATATAATGAAGGATCTCAACCTATCCTGGGGGCAAAATGTGATTTGAGTTCACGTCTAAATGATGGAACCACACTGGTAGTTGACAAATTTGATAAATGATTTCAACCGCAGTATCTGGCCTCACCAGCCACTTCCAACGAACATCATCAGCCGAATGCTTCAAGTCAAGCTAGACCCTGAGTTAAGGGCAGCTCCATGCTAGAGAATTGGAAGCCAATAGTTTATAGAGCCAACTGGAGATAATTCTCAAAGCAGAATGACACAATAATTGGGCCAGCTAAGTCGCCAACAACACAGCCTACAAACCAATTACACCACGTCAGAATTTGGATATAGCAATGTAGACGTATGCATCTGCTTTGGACAGTTATTAGATGATCAAATTGGAGAGAGAAACAGAGAGAGAGGGAGAGGGAGCGAGGGAGGGGGAGGGAGGGAGAGGGAGGAAGGGAGGGAGGGAGAGAGAACGTAGATGTATGCATCCCCTTTGGACAGCTATCAGATGATCAAATTGGAGAGAGTACACAACCAAAGAGTGCTTACCAATCCACTGCCCAAGTGAAGGGCGCATAACAGTGGCACCAATCCCTGCTCCGATCGAAGCAAAAACCAGGGATGCACTACACTTCATAGTAACTATATAGACCTTCTTCCCAAGAATTATAACTTGTTCTACTGGATCAACTTCATCTTCTTCCTTGGACTTGAATATACTAGACAAGCATCGGTAAGTTTCAATAGCAACTTGAACAAGCCATGCTGCCGCTGTTCCTAGTAACTGTCCTGTTAAGATACATGACAGGCAGAAATGATAAGATAGATGGTCAAGCAACTCATCAAAGCAGTGAAGAAAGCTGTAAAGCTGTAAATACTAAGGAATTGACCTCTAAACGTTGTCCTGCTAACACTCCATATGTAAACTAGAGTTGGCATCCCTCTTTGTGCCTTGCGTGTAGTAGATTTGGGAACATCTGAACATAGTCTCGAAAATATTAGTTTGGTGATGGTGGATTAATTCACAATATGCTGAGTTGGGAGAAAAGTACCTTTGAGAAGTTTCCATGCCATTCTTTGTGAAACATATTGGACAGCAAGCCTTTCCAAAACCCGTCTAGTAGTTACAACTGTAGTCTGAAGAAGAAAAAAATAGTTTAGTTTACTAGAGAGAAACTTTGGGATTTTCCATTTCCCCAAAAAAAAACTTTGGGATTTTCTTGTTCTTTCTCTCAAACTTTTTCCTTCAAAAGAGAAGTAACAGTGAGTCATACATAGATGGAAAGTACTATAAGATATTGAACTTTGACATTACTATGATCGTTATTGCTGTGTAACCCAAACAAAAGAGACCATAAGGTGTATTCCACAATCCATATCTGCCCCAGACGAAACTACTAAAGTATGATGAAGAATCCTAATAGCACAGAACTGTCCAATGGCTATAGGATCTATCTACCATAAAGCAGAACGAAGTGAGTTTTTACCAAAAATATCCATAATACTTCATGTCTGTTATTGAAAATGCCAAATAAAATTCCATTCCCATAATTCTTCCTCAGTTTCATGATTAGAACTTACTTTTATTTCCCAATCAGTTATGTTTATTTCTTTACACATTTAAACCCCCCTTTTTCCCCATAGTTTTTTGCACGGAGTGCGTGCTCCTCTGCCAGTAAAAGAGAATCATACTTAGGAATGGGATGGAAAGCTATTACGGTGTTCTTAATTGCATTCAAAACTTTGGGAGATATACGCACTCACCTCCCGAATGATCTGTTTGACAGAATTTTTAAAGGGAACGACCATATCTACATGGCGCTCCTCCCTATCATCCTGCGGGAAGTTATCATCCTCTTCCTCCTGGATACTGTACTGTAAAAGGGGCAAATAGGACTGTAGAAAAGACCTTAATGAAGTCAAGGCAAAGTTCCTAAACTCAAAAGCCGAAAAGAGAGGCTTCATCTCTATGTTGTATATCTTGGTGCCATGTTTCAGAGATTCGTCATGCAGTTTATTCTCGAAATTACTTTGTGTACTAGAAACATAATCTTCAGACCATGTTGTCCCAGCATCGCAGTATGCGACAGGTAACCTAAAACTTCTGCACAAGAATGATAATTCAGATATCATGAAGGATAAGGGGGAGAAGGAAGAAAATTTCAGCTAAAAGGCTAGTAGAGACTAACAAAATTGCAGCCAAACAGAGTCAAACTTTTAATCACTCAATCAAAGAACTAAGGCAGCATGCATTTGAGGCCAATAGCTGCTCATCCATCATAATCATACCAAAGGAAGAGAAAAAGCATATGCCAGTTAAAGCCACATCACTGACCAACACCTCAAACAAACATGAGAACGACAACAAGACAGTTTATCTAAGATAAAACTCCATCAGAATACTTGTGTTTACATCCACATTAATGTCACCAGCGTCAGCTTGCAATAGACATATGACATACACAGCAAAAGCTACTGATTATTAAGAAATGAGCAGTCCTAAATTTCTGCAGTTCCCCACCAAGAAGTTGGGGATTTTCATCTCGACAATTGGTCAAGCCAAGAACCAATTCATATCATCTGAATACATATAGGGTCCGAAGAATTTTGCATTGATACCACATACCTAGCAACTAAAAGTGACTTTAACTTTGGTAAATATCACATAACACCAAGTTAACCACATCGGAGAAAAATACCAAATCACACCATATTCATGATAGAGTGAATGAAGGACATTACATTCCCTAATCACTCTCATTCAGACCGTAACGACACACCGCACACATAACAATTGCGACGCTATAGATAATCGCTCCCAGTTACTAGCTTTCATTGCTGCCAGATTACCAAAGTAAAAACCTTCACAGCCCAATATACCAAAATGTCACTCCGATCGCCCCGGGAAAACCAAAAGCCCCGATTTCCCAAGCTCCCTAAATATATGGCAGGAACCAAATTATGTTGCCGTATCAACTGTGGGCAATGCAAATCTCATCTGACAAAGTACTAAGGTTTCTGCAAGTAACCATTCACAAGGTACTGGACCATGCCCTGAGATCGCGGGAAGAATGAGAGCGTACCCGAAGAGGAATCTCGCGGCAAAAGGAGCGGCGGCGGCGGCGAAGGAGGCGGCCGAGAACTGTCCATAGGAGTGCAGAGAATGGGCGGAATGGAAGCTCGGGTTTTTCCTTGCGAGCTCAAGGACTAAGGCTATTCCACTCATCGTCCTCGACCTCAATCTCAGTCAGTGCGAGTAGCAGTGTAGATCTTGATCCCTCTTCTCTCTCTCTCTCTCTCTCTCTCTCTATCTGATGCTTTCTTTGGCTTTGCCCTAGGATTATCCAGCAGGAGCTAAAAAGGGAAAGGAGAAAGTCCAGAGAAAATTTGCTTCCCCCTTCCGCTTTTCCGGAGAAAATGTTTCTTTCCTTTTAAAGCAAGTCGACTGCCTTTTCGTTCTTTTAACAAATTATTCAAACGGTTTATTTCGATAATACACAAATAAACATTACTAATGAAAACATCCGGGGCATTTTCGTCATTTTGATAATCCCGGTAATTCGCACTAATCATCCGCAAACACAACACTGCACTCTTTTAAAAAGGTGTAACATTAAATATGCGTCTTTTAATACGATAGAATAAAATTCGACATTATAATAAAGAAAAGCATTATTTCATAAAATCATTTTCTCCTTTCAGATCAAGGGCCTCATTTTTCTAATTTTAAGCATATATATCTTTTATAATCGTAAATAAAATTGCGTTGGCTGATCATTTCTAGCAAATCATTCATGTCCAATTTCCATGAATTTTCCGACCACAAAAAAAAAAAAATATTTCCATGAATTTTGGATGGTGGTCCCCAACGATGGAAGGACAGAAGCCCAATCAAAGAAATATTGGTGTTCTCACTTGGCGGGCACTATCCCGTTTCCAAACATCCCTCTACCCCAAACTCGAAAAAGAAAAACCAATCTCGCGATCGCGGCGATCGCGAACGTTTCAAAGAGGTGGTCTGAAGAAGTTTTTAGCGCTTTTCCCCTGAGACCACAAGAAGAAGATGAACCAGGGCGATCTCCACAAGGTATGGGAAATCAAGGCCCTGAAGAGGAAGCCTGCAGAAGACGAAGCCGGTACGATCCTCGAGCGGATCGTCCATCAGGTTCAACCCATCATGCGCAAGCGTCAGTGGAGGGGCCAGCTTCTCTCCGAATCTTGGTAAGATCTCGCAGCCCTCAGTTTCGATTTCAATCTCGCACGCCCCGGTGTTGTTCTGATGCCTTAAAATGCCCAAATAGCATAAACTGCCCGCGATTTTCTTTTTGGTGGACGACTGCCCTTTCATTGACGCACGAGCTCAATCATATCTGCCTGTATGTGCACTGATTGCCGATGGACAAGTGGTTCGGGTTGTCCCTGATTGGATTGGTAATCCGTGCATGTGCGCGTGGAATTCTGAATTTCCTTTTTCTGATCCCTAGGAGGATGATTTGTTATATGATGAATCGATGGTGTTAATTGCAGTCCAACGAATGCACGTCTTCTGGGTTTGGTCGTGGCGTGCATGTGAAGCTGAGGCTTCGCAGGCCTAATAGAGACGATCATTTCTATCCTTATGATCAAGTCCTCGATATGATGCTTCACGAGCTCTGCCACAACGTGCACGGCCCTCACGATGCCAAGTTCTACAAGCTCTGGGATGAACTTAGAAAGGTCGGTCCTTACAAAAGTCTCAGTCTCCTTTCCAGTCATCTCTATTCAGGTCTTTAGGATAGATGCACTATTTTTTGGAATGTACACGGTGGTCTGGGCATTGCGCTGTCACAGTGCCCTTACTTATATTCTAGCCGAATTCATATATATTGTGATGTCAACGACAGGAGTGTGAGGAGTTGATGGCCAAGGGAATGACCGGCACCGGCCAGGGTTTTGATCTTCCCAGAAGGCATCTTGGCGGTTACTGTAAAAAGCCACCTATTTCATCACTGCGGCAAAACTGCTCGGGCTGCTGCAGAAAGGAGAGCAGTTTTGGGTTCTCTCCTACCATCTGGACCGAGGTGTCTTGGTGGGCTATAGTAGCATCATGGTACTTAGTCCAGCACAAGCTGCTGCAATGGCTGCAGAAAGGAGATTGCAGGATGACATCTGGTTGTGGTTCTAAATTCAAAGATGGCGGTGGGGATAAAGAAAGGAACCCTGATATTCTGCGAAATATTGAGAATAAGATCAAAACCCCTTCAAAATTGAAGCATGATAACGCAGGAAGCCAAGCTTTGCATTCACTCTCTCGGAAAAGAATTCATGAAACGAATGAAGCTTCAGCTTCACGATGATCCAGAAGTAATATGGATCAGAACTATGTGGATTTAACAGGGAAAGACGGGACATGTTGTGCAGCAGATGATCTCAGCTGTGCACATCAGAGAGAAAATTTGAATCAGCTAATGTATTTGATTCTAATTTCAATTGTCATTTGGGGAATGCTTCATCTGCATGCAATCCAATTGACCTCTCGGCCTGGGCTTAAGGGCAGTGCTAAACATCCTTCAGTTGAGCTCCTTATGTGGGCATGTGGAATACGCATCTTATTAAATGCTGTGAGTCTTATGATTCGTGAAGGAATGCCAATGGTTGATTGATTAGATAAATGGTTCCAGGTTGTTTTGATACTTCCACTGTTTTCGTTTCTGCATGTTCTCTCATTCTAAGTTTTTATGTTTGTTAGATTGATCAATCTCAGTGCATATTTTCTTCCTTCCTGTTGAAGGTTGCATTTGCAGTTGCACTGCGCTTTTCCTTATCAATCTTTTGGTATGAGTACTGGACCTGCAACTGAGCTACCCATAGTTAGTTAGAAGATGTGTTAGAATGTTGCTTACAAGCTGGTTTTCCTTGTTGGTTGCAC
>JAGVVM010002098.1:0-11842 GCA_019149425.1 Psidium friedrichsthalianum
TTTTCTCCTCCCCTTACACACCTCACAAAATGGGGTAGTAGAAAGGAAAAACCGCTCTCTACAAGAAATGGCAAGAACTCTTTTGATCAAAAGCAAAATTGCATCTCACTTTTGGGCTGAAGTTGTTTCAACAGCCTGTTATATCTTAAATCGTGTTTCTCTAAGACCCATTATTGAGAAAACCCCTTATGAACTTTTCAAAGAAAGGAGCCAAATCTTGCTTACTTTCGTGTATTTGGATGTAAATGTTTTATATTGAAAAATGTAAGTGATCGTGTTGGGAAGTTTGAAGAGAAGTCAGACGAAGGAATATTCCTCGGATATTCAACAACAAGCAAAGCATATCGTATCTACAACAAAAATTCAAGGATGGTCGAAGAATCCATGAATGTCAAGTTCAATGAAGCTCTTCAGAATCAAAGAGATGAATCTGAACAAAGTCAGACAGTAACACTTGCTGAGAGTTCAGAACCAACTGGTGAATCTGAAGCTAATCATGCATCTGAAGAAGTTCAGAACCAAGAAAACAATCATCAAAGAACAGATGAATCATCAGAAATTCAGTCAGGATCCAAAGATTCCAACGATGATCAAGATGAAGGATTCAGTAGAAATTGGAAACACAAATCTAGTCATCCCAAAGAATTGATAATGGGGAATCTAAATGAAGGGATCAGAACCAGATCCAAATTTAAGGAAGCTATGAGCAATATAGCACTAGTATCTGAGATTGAACCAAAAGGAATCGAAGAAGCTCTGGCAGATGAAAACTGGATCAATGCAATGCAAGAAGAACTTCATCAGTTCAAGATCAACAATGTATGGGAATTAGTTCCAAGACCCAAAAATCATCCTGTCATAGGAACAAAGTGGGTGTTCAGAAACAAGCTGGACGACAAAGGTAAAATTATCAGAAATAAAGCGAGATTAGTAGCAAAAGGATACTCTCAAGAAGAAGGGATAGATTATGATGAAACCTACGCACCGGTTGCCAGGTTAGAAGCTATAAGATTACTTCTTGCTTTTGCTTGTCACAATAATTTCAAACTCTTTCAGATGGACGTAAAAAGTGCATTCCTGAATGGATATATTAAAGAAGAAGTATATGTTGAACAACCACCTGGATTCGAGGAACCAAAAGGTAAAGATCTTGTTTATGCTCTAAAGAAAGCTCTATATGGTCTCAAGCAAGCACCCCGTGCTTGGTATGAAAGGTTAAGTAGCTTTCTCTCTGAAAAGAAGTTTGTTAAAGGTAGTGTTGACACTACTCTGTTCATTCAGAGGCATGATAAAGATATCCTTCTTGTTCAGATTTATGTAGATGATATTATATTCGGCTCTTCTAACGAATCTCTCTGCAAGAAGTTTTCAAAAGTTATGCAGGATGAGTTTGAAATGAGCATGATGGGAGAACTAAGATTTTTTCTCGGACTTCAGATTCAACAAACCAAAGAAGGGATATTTATTCATCAAGAAAAATATGCTCTTGAAATAGTCAGAAAATTTGGTTTGGAAAACTGCAAGAAGACTGACACTCCAATGTCACATTCTTCGAAGCTTGACAAAGATGAACAAGGAAAAGAAGTTGATCAGAAGCTATATCGAAGTATGATTGGTTCACTTCTCTATCTTTCAGCATCAAGACCTGATATTTTGTTCAGTGTCTGCCTCTGTGCAAGGTTTCAATCAAATCCAAAGGAATCTCATCTTTCAGCAGTCAAAAGGATTATAAAATATATTGGCACTTATCCAACTCTCGGACTATGGTATCCAAAAGAATCAGATTTTGTTCTGAGAGGGTATTCAGATGCAGATCTAGCAGGATGTAAGATTGACAGAAAAAGTACTTCTGGAACATGTCAACTCATGGGAAGCATGTTGATATCATGGTATTCTAAGAAGCAAAGCACTGTAGCACTTTCAACAGCAGAAGCAGAATATATATCACTTGGAAGCTGCTGTGCTCAGATTCTATGGTTAAAACAGCAACTGAAAGATTATGGTGTCAAAGATTCAAATGTCGAGATACTATGTGACAACACAAGTGCTATAAATCTGACTAAGAATCCTGTCCTACACTCTCGAGCGAAGCATATTGAGATAAAACATCATTTCATACGTGATCATGTTCAGAATGAAGATGTTCATATTCAATACATTGATTCAAAGAACCAACTCGCGGATATCTTCACAAAACCACTCGATAAGGAGGCCTTCAACTACATTCGAGGTAAGTTGAACATTATTTCCCTCTGAATTATATCCGATGCAGGGTCTTCAGATGCAACAGCTTTGGAACCACAACGCTTTTTATTCAGAAGCAAGGTCAGATCTATTATTTTCGAAATTTATTCATGCATAAGGATCAAAAGGTATGTTTTCCATATTTAGTCTGATTGATTGCTTAATTGATATTTTCCTCCTGATTTTATTCACTTAGATTGATTGGTTCTTGTTTCCAAAAATAACCGTCTAGGCGTTTTTTTTTCAAAACTTTTTGAAATAAAACCGTCTCTCTTCTCAAACAAAACCCTACTTCGTCATTGCACTCCTTCACGCCTGTCTTTCGACCATCTCAAAAGAAATCTCTCATTTTCTCTCCCAACATTCCTCCTTCGATTCTCATAAAAATCCAATCTTTCTCACAATGTCTCCAAAATCGTCCTCCTCATCCAAGAAAGCTGGTACTCAGAGTGAAAAGGCAACAAGGAAATCCTCGAGAATATCTCAAGGAACGAGATCTCGGGAAAGCTCTCCAACCAAAGGTACGATTTCGAGCGCTGTAGAGATGACTGAGGAAGTGTTTGACGAGAGAGTGGCTCTCGCTCATTCTGTAAAGCCCCTGTACGATGCTTTTAAAAAACAGGGTCAGAATGATGAAATGGTAAAGAAATTGCTGAATCTTCACAAGTTTTCAACCGAAAAGGACTTTTTGATGTTTGTGGATATGCCTCTTCGTACTGTAACTCCCATTGCTGTCTCTAGTCCACCAAAGTCAAAGAAAGGGAAAGAAAGGTTGTGTCCCTGGTTTACCAAACCTAAAAGGACCTCATCAAAGAGTGACTTTTGGACTACTTTGATGCTGCTGGAATTCCCATAAGAAAACACTTGACTGAGATGAAGTTGGAAAATTTTCTGTCAACAAGGACTCCAATTTTTTCTGACTTTGTTGCATATTTCTACTCAACAATTTCCTTCACAGATTTTGAGTCCATCTCCTACAACATTGGAGATGAAGTATATCATCTGAATGTGCATGAGTTGGCAAAACTGATGGGAGTAAGGAAGAGGGCTTTCAAGCCCATTGACATCAAGCCAGAGGAAGCATATGCCTACTTATCAGGGAAGGAGCACTACAGCCGAGACTCAAAGGCACACATTGCCTACAATGACTTCCCTCTGAAGCACCTCGTCATGCATAAGATCGTCATTGAATCCTTGAGGCCAAAAGCAACCTCCAGAACTGATATCAGCAAGTATGAGGCCAAATTAATGTGGGCACTGGTTACAGGGTATGATTTTTCTCTTGCACACACTGTCATCCTGCATATGTACAGAACAGTGCATAAGCAAAAAGGGCAGTTGCCCTATGCAGGACTGATTCAGATGATCCTCAACCACCATAAGATTCCACCCTTTAAAGAACTAACTCAAGAGCGCAGCAAGATTCTCACTGCAGGTGAGAGTATGATACTGAAAATGGGTTTTAAACAAGTGGATGGAGAATGGTATAACAGGAACAAAGAAAAGGTTCTGGTTGAGTTGGAATCTGAACAGGTTGAAAGGTCGGCAAAGAGAAGAAAGACCATGGCCAAGAAGGGAAAAGAAGTCGTTGTCCAGAGTGAATCTTCTTCTGAAGAATATGAAGTGCTGTCGATGGAAGAGGATGAAGAAACAGAAGAAGGAGAAGAAGTAGAAGAGAAGGAAACAGAGGATGCAGAACAGGAAGAAGAAGAGCAAGAGACAGAGACAGAGAAGGAGAAAGAGCAGGAGCAAATGGAAGAACAGAAAATCTCATCTGAGGATGATGAGAGCACTCCAACTGCTTCACCCAAGAAAGGTGATAAGGTGGAAGAAGAGGTCAAGGTCGATGACCAAAGCAAGGATGGACAAGAGCATGCTGATGAGCAGGAGGTTCCTATAGATCAGGGCCTACCTGAGACTCATGATCAAGAGGAATGTCTGGAAGAACAAGCTGACCAGGTAGCATCAGAAGCAGATTCTGTTATAATGCAAGAAATAGTCAAGATAGCATCTGAAGCAGCCACTGTTCAGATAGAAGAAGCAGTGTTGATTCAAGTGCAGGCTTGTCTCCCGTTCATAAAAAAGATGATCATCTGATCGAACAACAGGACGACGAAAATGTTCCGCACCCTGAAGAAATTCAGATTGTTGTTCAGGAGGACAGATCTGCTGAAGAAGTTCAGATGAAGACCTTTGTTTCATCAGACAAGGCCAAAGAAACTTCAGACGAAACCCCTTCTCAAATTCAGGGGGAGGTTAGTCTTGAGAAGGTCTTTGCCCTGATCAAAGAAACAACCCAGCCAGAAGCTCAGAATCAGCCATCTTCTGCAAGTACACTCCATCCAGCTACAAACTTAGATGCCATTTTGAAGGAGCTGCTGGAAACAAAATCTTTTCACGAGAAGATTCAGAAGGAAATTGATCTCTTCAAGGCTGAGATGATTCAGAGGATTGATCTGTTGGAACAGAAGGTTGAGAAGAGGATGAACAAATTTGAAGCAATGCTTGACAAGTACTGTCGCCTTTTCTGTGCTGAAATAGCAGGTCTCTCTTCTTACACTTTGGTCCGAGATGAAAGAAGCAGTAAAATTGCACCACCAGTCGACCCTGTCAAGGATTATGAGGTTCTCGTTGGTCCATGGGAAAACCCTGCAGAATCCTCCAAGAAGACAGACAAAAAGCAGACTGATATTCCATCTTCTTCCCCCAAAAACCATCCAAGTCTGTTTAAAACTTTGTTTTTAAAACTGATCGTTTCTGTGTTATGGTTTGAATATGTATGAAACTCGCTTGTTATCCTTATTATTCCTCTTTCTGCTTGCATAGTTATCTTTTTGTTGATGACAAAAAGGGGGAGAAGTTTATTTGCAGGGTGAACAACACATGGTATGGTGAACAGAAGGACTTTTGTATTTGCATATTGTGCAGATGGACAAAGAACATTTGTTTCATGCGCAAAGACATACGCAAACCAAGCAAACCGATTCATTTCGTCTTTTATCAAAAGAACCATACTGTCTCTCACATTATCTTTCGTTAAACATTTTTTTAATAATGCTTATATTGAGGAAGTTTTGTCATCATCAAAAAGGGGGAGATTGTTGAAGAAGTTTGTCTCTCTGAATGTTTTGACTCTGACAAAACTTTCCTTTTCTATTCAAGAATTAAGTTAACACATTGAAATTGCTTTTGCAGAGATGAGTTTGTGAAAAGAAGCTCATATAGATCCAGATCTGATGTTCAGACTCAAGAGAGAGATGTCATGTATCTACTTCTAAGTCTGTAGAAGTAAAGGTGTTCAGATGAAAGAGGAATTGTCTCTGAAGGATGAGCGTTGTCTCTGAAGCCTTCAGATGAAGAAGAGTTCCGTTTAAAGACTTCAAGGAAGCTGCATCTGAATACCTATGGGCTAGAAGATTTATGTGACTCATCAGTAAGGATCCTCCAGAAGCAAAAGTCGTTACTTAATTCTGAAGTGAATCAGAGGAACTTCAGTTGTAAACTGACTCTGAAGTATGTTCAGACACAATTTCAGACTCAGTCTTATAAGAGACTCTGAAGACCCACGTATGGCAGGTTTCCGAGACGGCTAGGATATCTATGGAAGTTTGTATGATTTGATTGACTGGATTCTTGTCTCATCAAATCAGGAGAATATCTACAGTTGGATGACACCTTCCATATACAAAGAATATTGAAGATTGGATTGACTCTACTTATGGAAAGCTGAAGTCTCAGTTGTATGGGCGACTGACTCTGAAGCGTTCAGACTCTGTTACAACGGCTAGAAGATCTTCTCTGATACAGTCTCCGTTAATCAAGGTTGATGACGATCAATCAATGATTGAGGAGCGATCCTTGGGACACCTTGACCAACGGCTAGTTCAAGGTTAGAGGAGTATAAAAGAGGATCAACGAAGACGATTGGGTAGAGTGACGAACTAAAAATTCCAAAGCTTTGAGCGATTCAAACTTGCGATTATTCTTTTGTACACGAGAGACACCACTTACATGTGTTGAGAGGCTATTGTGTTATTCGTGTGAGAAGCATACAGATTCTTGTAATCCTCAATTATATATAGTGGAAATCAGCCTATCGGCTGTCAGCGTGGGAGAGTGGACGTAGGCTTGATATAAGCCGAACCACTATAACTGTTGTGTGCAAGTTTCTCTATCTCATAACTCTGATCTTTGTGTTTTGCACGCCAGCCTTAGCATTCAGAATCTGCTTGCTCAGAAGTTGCATATTTGCATTCAGATTCATAATTTGCTCACAATTAGAATCTCTAATTTCACTTGTTCAGATTTTGATTCTGCATACATTTTGATTTGATTATTAATTCCGCATCATATCATTAAAATCTCTTTAAATCACCTATTCACCCCCCTCTAGGTGATATTGCTAGATTCAACAGGCTCCACTAGATTTTGTATGTATGTTTCTGAAGTTATAAATTTTATACGATATGATCTCATGTTGCTCATATATAATTTTCTAAGGCCGCCTATGCGATTGTTGTTTTAACAGGAACTTTCGTTAATAACTACTTAATATAAGTATAATTGATCAACTTGTCTATTTATATATGAATTTTCACTTCTCTATTATGTCCAAAGCGTTATCACTTCAATAGAGAAAGTGATATTAAATCAAATAAGCGAATTATTTATAATTAACCAAGAAAGTAAAATTTTCTTTTCTTTATCCAACCTCTCTTGGTTGTCAAGTAATCCCTAACCACTTTATGAGACTTCCCTGAATCCATAATATTAAATAATGTAATAGGGTAAAAACAATGACAAAACAATTAGCTTCATGTGTAAAAACAAACATACTAAATAGAATATATAAGGCAATGAAAATATAAAACATGACATGGTCTCTAACTAGTGAAGTTTGTCTAACAATTCAAGGTACAAAACGGCATTGCCACAGAAAAAATTAGAAACTTGTATATTCAACTAATTTGGAAAGAAAAAAAAATATTTTCTAAAGAAAAGAAAAAGGAAAATGAAAGTAAAATAAAAAAATAATGGCAAATGGCTATACCAAATCTAAGCAAGATGTGGACAAGTGTCAACACATTATAGCTTTTAAAAAATGTCCTTCATATGATAGTAAAGATTGTTATATGTTATCTTTCATTAATTGATTTTCAACTTTTGAGGACTTAATACCTCACTTGATGAATTCATATTTCTCATATCTAATGCAACGGTCAAAAAGTGAAAGTTGTGCTTCGACATTGAGCAGGTATAACTCTTTAATTTGATCGAAAGCGAAATCCATGCAAATAGCACAATCCAACCAAGCCAATTGACACAACCTACTCCACGGTCGAAGCATGTGGCGTCGCCATAAGAAGCATTGCTGTGGTAGTCTAATCCCAGATAAATAACCCTAGATGACAATGTCCACATCACACATACTCAGACTTATGTTCATGAGGCTACTATGGGGTCATATTCTCATAAGTGATTCGAATGTGACGCTTATGTACACGATACATAACGAACGATTATACAATGCCTTTTATAATTTATATTTTACAATATATTAGTTCCATTAAGATAGTGAATTAAGAGTAGTGGAGAGTGGCCGTTAATGATGATTTTCATTTTCAAGTGCTAGATGACGAAAATTGCCCTTGAATTCAGTTAAAATTTCATCCGACATATTATCATAATTTGATTTTGAGATAATTTAAATTGAGAGACCAAAAAGGAACCTTTCCTTAAAGAATGTACAAATATGTTAACGTCTTTACAAACCAATATCCTCTAATATCCTTATATTCAAATTAGGATCTATGTAGAATAGCCGGCTAGTGCTAGCACAAGATATGATCCCTCGTTAGGCTAATCGAGTTGGGAAATATTACCTTCACCAAGTATATACTCTATTCCTCGCGCAATGATCATTTATGAAGGCCTGCTAAGAGTGAAATTATGTCAAATTATTCACTAGTTGTTCGAGCTTAGGATAGATGATTATTTGAGAACCAACATCTAGTCAAGCTCTAACTTGAGCTACATGAGTATCTTGCAAATTGAAAGGTCGACAAGGCCAATACTCAGCTCGATAAAGTTTGTAAGCCTAATTCAAAGGATGTGTTTGTTTTCTGGAAAACTTCTTGAAATTGAGGCTCCGTTTATTTCACAAAATTTTTTTCCTAAAAAATATTTTCTCCAATTTCTGGTATTTGGAGCAAAAAATATGTGGTCAAGAAAAATATTTTTGGTTAATAAAAATTTCCTTCTAAAATTGAGTAAAATGATTTCCTTTTTTAACAAAGGGAAATCATTCTCCCGATCACACTTCTCTGTCTCGCGTGCGAAAAGGATATCCAAAGAAATCTTCTCTCTCTCCTCTTCCTCCCCGTTCTCTCTCCTCATGACCTTTGCGGCTACGGTGCCGAGGAGGAGTGGGGATAGTGTGACCTTGCGGCGAACCTTCACGCTGTAGGTGACGTTGTTGAAGTGGAGGACGAAGGGGACGGAGCGCGGCTCAAGGCTGGTGTTGCTGGGTTGACATCAAGGGCACCGTGGCGGATGGACGTCTCGCCGCCGTCGCCAGTGGCCCACTTGTGAGCGTCGCCGACGTGCTTGAGGAGCTGAGCGAGGGTAAACGAGGGGGTAGTGGTGGCTCAGGGGAGGGAGGATTTGACTAGTGAGGAAATCTAGCGTTTGTAATTGAGGAAATTTGCGATTTTGGGGGAGGGGATTTGGGTAGGGTTTAGTCTGATTGAGAGAGAGATTTGGGGAGAATATTTTAGGAAAATAATATATTTTTCTTCCAAACAACGGAAAATAATTTTTTTTTATCATTTTTATGTTTCAACTAAATGCCAAAAAATATGGCTATTTTCTATGAAAATGACTACCTGAAAATATTTTTCAAAAATTTCATATTTCTATTAGGCTCTTTTTTTGCGGGAAATAAATGATTTGAAAAATATTTTCCTAAAATTGATTATTTATGTCGCTTAAAATAATTAGTCGATAGAAAATATTTCTATTATCACCAATAGTTTACATCCAAATATTTTTGTGGACAATAAGAATATTTTTCGTTTATTCATTCTTACAAGAGATGTAAGAGACCATTTGTAGGAGAATATTCATAGCGTGACATGCTAAGATCACTGGGAAAGACAGGATTCAAGGGCGAACAATCCAACCTTTGGAACATTTTACAACCCCGATGGCGAAGAGGCGACATCGTGGTGCCAAATCTTCTCATCGATAGTAGTGAGATGTTTCGCTTCATTGCCATCAAAAGGACGTTAAAGGAAGAGTATGCCTCACCAAAGAAATCATGTTCCAGAAAACTAGTTTGTTTTTCTTTATTTGGTGATATTTAACTGATTTTTGATATTTGGTTCTCATTTAAAAAGTCATTTCAATCTTACTAGTGGTGCGAGCTCTTCGATGAGGTTGAGCCTTGCCGACCTAATGACCAGCCGAGGGAAAAAATAAAAATAAAAATATATAATGCTAAAAGATATTAAAAATTTGAGAACAATAATTTAGAAAGTGTTTTCACTTCTTTAGATTAAAAAATTCACCTTCTTGATTTATGTGTGAATACTTTTCTTGATCGGGAAGTGTTTTTTATTGATTTGTCACTTTTAACGAACAAACAGTTGAAAGTTCAAAAAACGAATTCGCGATAAGTACTTTCACTCAAATTGTTTATAATTAAGGGAAAATCTCAAATAAAGGCGTAAAGTGCCTTCATTTCTTAAATAAGGGTCTCAAGTGAACTATATTTCAAAAAAGGACTTGAAGTACTTAAATTGTTTTGAATAATGACTTGATCAAATGGCATTTTCGTCCTTTAAAATTTTTCCATTTTTCCATTTTTTAATTTTTAATTTTATCTCTTTTCTTTTCTTTCTTTTTTCTCTTCCCTTCCCATCTCCCTCGCTACCGCCATCTCCATAGGCACCTGGCAGTCCCACGATCCTCTCCCCTCCGGCATCGCATCGGCCACCACAACAGCTTCTCAGAGGAGCATTGCCGCTAGCTCCTCTACGATTTCCTCACTCTTCCTCGAGCGCCACCGTGGCTTCTCTTTACTCATTTTACAGCCATCTCCTTCGCCACCGCCATCTCCACAGGCACTTGACAGTCCCACGTCCCTCTCCCCTCCAGCACCGTACCGGCCACCACAACAACTTCTCAGAGGAGCGTCACCGCCAGCTCCTCGGCAATTTCCTCAACTCTTCTCGAGCGCCACCGTGGCTTCTCTTTACTCACCTTACAGCCATTTCCCAAACTTACAAACTTTGACCTCGTCTATTCCCATCACCTTCTCCGAAGGGTCTCTAGTAAGTCCCTCCACTAGTAATCCATCTTCTTCTTCTTCCATGAACCTCCACCTCGGAGGAGAACATCAAATCTATCTTGTGAAGAGCTCTGTCAGCGCGAGCATCTTGACTGTGCCATTGACGACCATCGTGTTGGAGTTGGCGAATACGTCGGGGACCTTTATTTCTCACATCGGGCATGCCCACATGAACTTAGGAAACATAAGTATGAACCAACGACATGTGATCCCTACGTACGGAATGCGGCGATTCGAGAGCAGCGCCCCTGACACGAAAGTCCCACTGGCCGGTTAGTGGGCGGGGATTCGGGCGAGGGCATGGAGGCAGCGCCCCGAGACAATATCGATTTTAGGCTTTTATTTAAGTTGATCCATTACTTGTAGGGCCCATTTTGAGCTATATATATTGTCTTTTTTCATTCATTGTAACTGTGCGATAGAAAACCTAATAAACTGCAGGACATAGCCCTTTTCTGGGTGAACCTGGGTAAATCGCATTGTTCATTTTTCTTATCTCTGCCATTCTTCCGATTCGATCAGATAAATATCTTCAACTGGTATCAGAGTCTTGTGCTCGAGGGATTAGGGTTTATTTGAGATGTCAGGAGGGTCGCGGATTGAGATAGAAAAGTTCGATGGGAAGCGATTTTGATCTGTGGAAGATGAAGATGGAAGATCTCCTCTGTGATCGAGATCTTTAGTTGGCAATTGAAAGGAAAAGGCCTATTGCTGCGACGCCTGGTATCGTGATAGGCAAGGAACCGGGCAAAGAATCAGATTCAATATCCAAACAGGTAGATCCAAAGGAGGTTGACGATTGGGATCGGATCAATCGAAAAAGCAAAGGGCTTGATCTGGCTTTGTCTTGCGGACAACATTATGACGAACATGATGAGCGAACCAACGGCCAGGGATTTATAGCGGAAATTGAGTCGCTGTATCAAAGTAAGTCGCTGGTTAATAAGTTGTTCTTACGAAAGAAACTATATAATCTTCGTATGCATGAGGGTAACTTGTTTTTTGCACACCTGCATGAATTTAACACGTTGATAAGTCAACTCGTATCGATCGGTGTTAAGTTCGAGGATGATGATAAGGCAATAACACTACTCTGTTCATTGCCGAATTCATGGGATAATTTGATTGTGGTAATTGCTGGTGGGATAAGGAATTATTATATGAGACTATGTGTGCTGCCTTGTTATCAGGGAAACACAAAGAAAGGATCAGGAAGTTCTAGTAATAACGAGGCTTTAGTGGCTAGGG
>JAGVVM010002099.1:0-12492 GCA_019149425.1 Psidium friedrichsthalianum
AATATCCCTACCAGATCAGACTCCATCCTCCGGAATACAATGCTAATCATCTGTGTCAACATTGCCTTGGATGTTGCTTGGTTTATAGGATTTTTGCTGCAAATAGAATGTACTGTCACAATTACTTTCTTGAGTTTCTATCACATAGAAGATGGTATTAATAGGATGTACCTATTAAGAGCAATATTATAGCACACTCTGATAACTCCCAGCAAAGATTCTCCATGCACTGCATCACAAGTAACATAGGTTATGTAAAAGGGTATAGGATGAACACAGATGTAATGCAGACTGAGGTACCACCACGTCATCACATATTCACGTATGCAGGGAAGCAGAAACTGAATTACAACAGTATGAGAGCTACAAGTGATCCCTTGGCCACATTACCATTGGCAATATATTTGCAGAAAACAAGTTAGACATAATTGCCCAAGATGCAGCATGGTTGGTCACTGCTTGCAATTTCACATGATCTAGTCATGAGATCTAGTATCACCAATATCAAATTACAAACTAAAGTCTGTTCATTATACAGTCCACCCCCCTGAAAGTTTTTAGATTTCCTTCATCAAGTCTCAATGATAAAGGAGATTATAGGACAGAATCATAAAAAACACCAGTGCCTCTGTTGAAATGTCAGTTATCATTTCATTGTATGCTAAAACTAAGACAGCAAGATTGTTGGTAGGATATGTATACATCTATATCTACGCTTCACTCAATTCTGGCTAAACTGTAGCTTCACTGTTCAACTAAGTTTGGCTTATTATGTCTTAAGATTTAACTGATTGGGATAATTCTTGCAAGGAGGTCTTACAAGAGGCAAACGATATTGATCATTTGACTTACTGTTAGAATGGAAATCGGCAAGGAATATTAACTTGTGTGCCTTACTTCATGGATGACTTGGCACTTGATTACAGAAAGACATTTCACCACAAAATATAGGTTATATTTTGGCATTAAATAAACACACTAGGCAAAGCAGGAGTTCATCAAACTAGCATCATATTTCCGTATTCATGGAGACACATGCCACCTTTTTTCAATATGAAGTCCAACAAGAACAGCATCACATAGATAACAGGGGAGCACCTTCTTTAAATGGACTTAAATTACTCAAATCCCAAGGAAATAAAAAGCAAAACATCTGCCGAACTCATTTAATAAGAGCACCGCTCTGTACCCCTTCACCCACTACATCCATATCAAGATATTGCACACTCAGCTACCAATGAGTTCAGTTATATGAAACTGGGAATTACTTAATTGAACAAACAATCCAAAGTAAGCACAGAAAATGATTAGAATAGAAGAGGATAAGGTTTCCATTGGTCAGAACATACCTCGGAACTTTGTCGATGAGACTGCAGTGAGAAGTAACTTTAACACTAGCAGAATCGTGCTGCACATTGTTTCACAAAGTGGACAGAACGAGCAACATATATGAACAATAGTCCCCATTTACTCTATTATGAACAAGAAAACACTAAGATACAAGAATATATACCTATCAGGTGATGAATTATCAACACAACCACAAACCATGTTCAGAATGTCTGTGAAAAAAGGAACGTTCTTCCCACCATCTAAACCAGGATCTCCCTCCAAATGATCATACGCAATAAGTTTCTGGAAAACATTCGGTTGGAAAAATTAGTCACGAAGTCATTTGAAGTGTAACATGGACAATTACGAGAAGATGATAAAATCCAGACAGGGGGATCAAAGGAAAGATAACCATACATTGAAGTAAGACTACTGATAGCTGGAAGACAAAATAATCAGACTAAACAGGTTATTGCCCAGTTGTTATGTACTATAAGTATCTTGTCAAGAAAAGATAGCTGGTGGTTCCCAATAGATGAAGCTAAGCCTTGTCAAAAATATGTCACAACAGCCCTAAAAGCATAAATACTTAATGATGATAATAAAAATCCATAGAGTTAACTAGTAGACTGAGTATAGCCACCCTTGAAATTCAACCACGGTTCCTAGTCGCAAAAATAATCTTGTGGAAGTTGGAACTGGACAGGAGTTTATCATTACATACATGGAGACAATCCAGAGCAGGTTCCAGAATTTTCAAGTTCTTTGTCTCGAAAGCAAGTCTGAGTGGATTCAGGACAAGCTCCACCTCAGCTCCTCCTAGCGTGTGCCCTGCACTTGCCAATGCAGCTGTAATAGCTCCAGCTGCGACCGCTGGCTTCACAACGTGCTCTGCTCCCTCCCCACTGGGTGCTACTGTGTGTGACTGATCAGGCTCTATTACTTGTTTTGCACCTCCACCTTCAGTTTCAGCCACACTGAGTAGAAAGTTCGGTAGCGAAAGATGGTTGAAGACAAGTCAGAATCATCCACATCTAGTCTTTTCCATACATCAAATCACATGATGCAAATCCGGTATCCTGTTAATTTTCAAACCTTCTCCGACAGAGGAAGAGATTACAGCAACAAGAGATTAAATCGTCCCAAATCGAGATAGGTCAAATTCCTCCCTTCACCTCTCCTCTTATTTCCAATCATAAAAGGCGAAGAACAGAATACACATTGCAATTGGCACAAGCAATAGGATATAACTTGTGGATGAAAGGATTGGATTGGGAATTCAGTTGCCTTCTGTGGTTGTGGCTACTAATCCGTGTGAAAATGGAAAGGAAGCAGTGAAAAATGTCAACTATGTCCCTCAAATAAATTATTCTGAAAGAGAACATGCGGACACATTTAAAATTAATGTGCAAAATAGCAAAGGTTTATTGGCATTCCCATCACCAAAAGATGCCAATTCCTTACACCTGAACGTACAGACCTTCCAGCCACGCAAAATCATGTCCTCAATCATGAGAATCGTCAAAGGAAAAAGAATTAGAATCTGCACAAATTAAGTCTTTCCCCAGCATCTCAATCCAGTATCATCTCCATGAGAAGAGAGGAACAGCTCTACATAGTGTCCGTATTCTCCTTGATCTCCCCAGTCAATGCGACATACGATTAACACTATCTTTCTATCCTAAACTTTTTATCCCTTTCAACATGCCCTACCCATTATCAAATCATCAATTATTCAACCACATTCAAATTCCTTCTAATTTAAATACTTAACCACAAATTACGCTGTGGCATATGCCACATATGCCGCAAAAATCGTCATGGTCTATTCTTGTCCAAAGATTATGTAGTTACAATTTACGCATCATTTAAGAATCACGTTACCATTTTATCAAGTAGAGAGATGCAGCATTCTTTAATTTCACATAAGCACAACACATTCTTGGAGAGATTTTGCCAATAAAATACATAAATAACAATGAAAGCGACTAAAATAAATTTCTTCGTTGGTGAGAATGGAAAAGGAGAATGATATACACACAATCCGCCACACTTGTGAATTAAGTTCATTCAAACGTTTATTATATGTCCTAAATCCTAACAGAACACCCGCCTCATCACAAGACTTCGTTATTTTAAATTATGCATGTCCTAGAAATAGCAAAGAGAAGTAACTGAAAAAAAATCCATATGCTGAATCACCTAGAGATTACACTTTCATCCCAATTGTGCATGATAAGGAAAATCATTGACTTAGAGGTGAATCTAATTTACACGGCACATGACCTCAAATACGAAGGAACGAACGAGTATAATACAGAAAATTTTAGAAGCTTAAAGAAATCTATAGTAACAAATCTTAAGATGAAAACAAAGCTAGCAAATTTTGAATTAGTCTACTCCCATACCTCCCCTCGGCAGCCAATTGTTGTTCTCCCTTTGCCTCATTGTTGGCAGAAGGTTGAGCTCCCTCTTTTGTATTGTCTGAAACAACATAAACCCTGATGAGCCTTCGAAATGCTTAGCAACAAAATGCAATAAAATTAAAACAAGATGACATGGAAATTGAAAGAACCGGTGAAAAACAATAAATTATTACATCAAATCAAAAGGCCAAAACTTGGCAACTAGACCAGCATTCTAACAGGAGGGGAATAAAATTGACAAGCTAGCAATTCAAATCATGTTCTACCTCAAGGACTCATTACTGGGAACATATTGTAAAGACGAAGTGATACTACAATCAAAACAAAATAGTAGTCATCTATGGACAGGTAGCAACCAACAGCAACTCTCACTAAGTCCCGACTTCAGCACTGAAGCTGTTCATTTTTCCCGGCTTTTCGCAGAAACAGATAACATTTTCATTTAGCATTTTTTAATCACTTCTCGGAGCACGACTGAACTAACAACCAGCGCACTTGCATAGGCAAGCAAAAAGCCTGAAACTAATAAACAGCACCAGGCACTGGGACAAGAGAAAACCAAATATTCAAACGCGCGTAACTCTGTGCAACAAACGAAACGAACGAGCAAATCAGCATCTCCGGCTCGAAAATCGCTAGCTTCGTTATTCGCGCGCAAACGACCAAAGTGATGTCCAATAGCGCGTACCTATGTACGACTGAATAGCGTTCGGAGGTCGGGATGCTTCTTGGAGCTGTCCACACTCCTTGAGCATCGACTCGAACGCTCGGGTGACGAACCCGCCCGCCGCTCCACCCGCCATTCTCGATTCCAGCTCGCTCCTCACCGCCCTCGCTGCGCGGGCTACGAACGCCAACGGAGAATTAGCAGCGAGAAGATCAACGACGAACCTCGAATCGGAGGGATCAAGGCCCGAGATCTCCGCAAGAGATCACGGGCATTCTCATGCACAGAGACACGGCACGATCGCAAGCGATGTAGAAGCGTACCTTTGGCCTCGCGGGATCGGAGATCTAGCCGGAAGGGGAGACGCAGATCTGCACGGAGCTAGAGAAGAAGAGGAACCTGCATCTCTCTTTTTTCCTCAGCTCCGGTGAGCACAACTGGTAAAATATTCTACGACGGGGAAAGAGCAGGATTTTTGACATTTCATCATTTCTGTTCTGACGATTATTATGATATGGACTTTTCATTTTCGGGTCCTCAGGTTTGGGCCTCGATGGGCTTCATTTAAGCCCATCAATTTGGGCCTGTCTTTCGGACTACGTCCCCTCTTTTTTTCCCTCCTTTTTTTTCCATGTTGTTGATGATCTTTTTCGTCGATTTAATGTAATTTATCTTGTTGAACTTTATAAAAATAGAGTTTTAATAGCAAAAAGAAGAAGAAGGTCTCTAGGCTTTGATTTCCACGTGCTTCTGGAGTAGAGAAGTAGATGCTCATTTAATTAATCAAGACTACGAGTTGATGCAAGTGTGATTTTGATAGGATAAACAAAATACATGTACGGAAAAAAAAAATACGGAATTGTGTATGTAACCAATGATTATGTTCTTCTTAAAGTACGAAAGAATGCTACACTTCAATAGAGTATGGAAATTCATCGTATGATAGGTTTTTAAAATATTTACGACCAGGTATTGAGCACGACATGCATCGCAAAGCACGGATGTTTTCTAATTGTCTTTATATAAGGTATTTCTTCCCTAGACCAAACTCACTAAACCCGGTACTTTATGATTGTGATTCTATGGATCCCACGAAATCAATGGTCATGATGCACTTCACCCGTTAGATTCGGGTCTGAGCATGAATTTTCCCTTATATACGGTCTTACCGATCAATAATGGGTAAGGGCGCGGGATTTTTGAAATTTTGAAAAAAACTAGCTTTTTGTAGGAACGTCAACTAAATGAAACTCAAACAGGTATTGCTACAAGAGGGAAGACGTTTGCGAGGTCTCATCATGCACCTTAAAGGATTCGCGCGTGACTTTCTCTAATTTTTTTTTTCACACACCACACAATCATTATGCTTTAAATAAAAGACTCAAAATTTTCGCATGCAAGGTTAGGAGGGTCTATATCATAAAGTCTTACTTTTTCTTCTTTCACAAAGACTTGCCATGATAATGAATAAGTCGAGAACAAGCATTAAAGATGAGAACTGTATACGTGGAAAAGATAAATCGCTCCCGAGAGATTTGAATAATTATTAAAATCTTCACGTGAAAATGAGAAAACAAAAATACTTTTTATCTCCGCTTAATCCTAAATAGACAAGCCCAAAAGCAGGGATTCCATCTCAAAGTAAGACCCTCTTCTTAGTTGAGTCGTAGAAGAAAGAAATACAAACTTCAAATACAAAAACGAAGAACGGAAATGAATATCTCACATCGCATCTCCCAAACCTCACGAGGCCCGTATTTTTAAGCTGCTTTCGTGCTTCATCGGCACGCATGTCCGAGCTGCTCTGGCCCTACAGATCGCATCCCCAGATGGAGGAACAGAGTCTCTTCACGCTCCACCTGGGCTCTGTCCTGTCCCCACCTCAAGCTCCGCGAAGGAGGAGGAGCCCACAGCGGGGCTCTGCAGAGCGGCACGTCCTGTGATTGCTCGATCGTCGGGACGATCACGGTCGTGATCGGGATCACATCCTACCCACCTGTCGAGGCACTCCCTGTGTAGAGGTGGCGGCAGTTCCTGAGCACCCTCACCTCGTCGCCCTCCATCAACGGGCTGAAGCAGACCGCGCAGGTGTCGCAGCTCGCCTGCAGCCTCTCGGCCATGGCATCTCCGTAAGTGGCCAGAGGAAGACCGTCTCCGACGACCTCGGAAGACGCGCGAGGTGAAGAAAAAGAACGAGAGCGGAGGCTCTCTCTGGAGGCAAGCGAAAAGATGGTGATGGTGGCGGCTCTGTTTCTTAGCTTGAGAGCCCAAGACAAGACCCGTCTCAGTAGGGCAGCAAGATTGCTCCTTTACACAGCAGATAGTGAGTGGAGATAAGCTTAGAATCCTTCACCAAGAAACCCATTGTCGAGGGAGATCGAGAGAGATGACCGGGAATTGAATCATTTTGGCCGTTCTTTTTATAGGAGTGGAACTGGAAGGGGATGTGCATCAGCATGGCATATTCTCTTCTGCTTTTACCACCAAATTTTCCAAGCTTTTCTGTTAATGAAGTGTTGCTGACTCACAGGCCAAGTCTCGCTCTTCATGGTGCTTTGATGATTCACACAAGCTACAGAGGAGCGTGGCCTATCACCCATTTTGATATTGCTCTTGGCATTTTACGGTGCCCTTCATTGAACTTGTGGCATCACATGTTTCGGTCGTCTCTTTCTTTAGAAGAGAGTGTGTTGGAAAATATGGTGTGTTTTGATGGGTGAATGAGAAATTGTTTCTCAAAGAGCATCCTTGAGTTGGAAGTGGGAAACACTAGTCCCACATTGGAAAGAAAGAAGGCTTTCAAGTGCTTTATATATGGTTACACTCCTTTGGAGTGGTAAATAACAACAAAGTACTATCCTCGCGCACAGGCGCAGGTGCAAATCTCGGGCCCAATTTTGCATCATGGCTCAACGCAGGGTTTAGAACCAGCGTTCAGAAGCCCAATTTTGCATCCTGGCTCAACGCATGGTTTTAGAAACCAGCGTCAGAAGCAGACCATTTGTAACGTTTTGGGATGTCATTACATACGGTCATTATAAATGGCAGAATTATCAGCCGTTATAACTGTTACGCCAACCTGCGTACACAAATGCGGACCAGAAAAATGGGTCTCGCGACTAGCCCAATTTTGCATCATGGCTCAACGCAGGGTTAGAACCAGCGTCAGAAGCAGACCATTTGTAACGTTTTGGGATGTCATACATTACGGTCATTATAAATGGCAGAATTAATCAGCCGTTATAAAACTGTTACGCCCTATTATTCCGGAATAATCCCTCCACTCATCTTATAAATAACTGGTTTTCTCCTCTATTTTGCTCTGTACCTCAAGCAACAGAGTTGAGGGAACGAATCTGTTTTAAGGAAACTGTGTTGAACACAGGCCTCGGTTTATATCTAATGTCGATCTCACGATTTCAATTTTGTGTTGAAATCTGTTCCATTGCTTATACCGTTCCAGGAATTCTTTTACAAGCGAATCTGAATCGTTCTGGAGTTGATTCTGACTGATTTACCAACATTCTTACCAACAGAGAGTACTAAGTATTCAAGCTAAACATGACGACAAGTACGGATAGACCGCCATCCATAAGGGTAAGTTCTCGTCAATGGCGTCTTCTTCGTTCTAATGTACCGCTTCATCACGCACGAGCGAGCAAATATTAAAAGGATGGAGGGGAAAACTATGGATGTGAACCGAGCGCGATTCAGGGAGACTTTCCTAATCACTGACTCTTGCTGATTTTCTAAAGAGAATGAGAGAAGAGGAAAGACTGGCAATGTAAAGAATATAATCAGGACAATCCAACAGCCAAAAGAATATGCGAACACATGATGGTGAAAGATGGTCGGATAAACCATCAAATTCCACTAATGTTGCGTACTAAACAATCCAAAAAGTCAAGGCATCCCAATAAGATGCCACAAACTCAGTATCATTCTATCAAACGAGTCTTATTTATATTTATCTGGAAGTAGTAATAGTGGAAAAAAAGTGGCGCATCGTGGATGGAATATTCATTGTTCCATACAACCTCTGCCAAGAACATCAAGCCAATTTCATTAGCACCGACAATACAAACAACAGCACTGACCGCGGTTGTGTACTAATTACTTGGTTCCTTCTAATCAACAAAAGGGTAAAAATCAGTGAAGGATATTCTCAGCACTGTACTCAAGAACATTCAATCCATAGAAAGATGAAAGAAAAATTGAAAATCCAGGGCAAAGCTATATTGGCCCCCGACATAATTGAACAGATTATTTGCCGGGGAAAAGAGTTCTCCTTAACCCTCCGAAAATAGCCAATCAAACATGTCGATGGTGTCAATCAGGCGTTTCCTTATAGTGATAAAAGATAACAAGCACACTTCAAGCATTAAGCAAGTATTTCCTTTGGAACAAATCTGGGGTGGGTCAGACTGGTACTAGCAACCCTCTTCCATTTTCTGCCGCATCTTGTACTGCAAAGTGACCGGTGCGCATCCAAAGGCGTTTCTCCTAAAGACAAAAAAAAAAAAAAATAAAAATAAATAATTGGCCAACAAAAATTAAGGAAACTCCAAGTTGTTCATTCTACAACTAATACTTTTGCTGTGATTGTCCCAGGACACGGAAACGCATACATTGTAGAGTTCTAAATGTTGGACATCAAGCACCTGAAGTTGGGTTGGCCATTCTTGACCAATGTTTTCAATTCTTTGTTTTCCTTTTTTAACTTACATCTAGCTTCTTAGCAGCTGCATGGCATACAGGCATAGGCAACTGAAGCATTTTTTTCCCCAAAATATTGAACTTTAAAGCTACAGCTACGTGCTAATTCATAAGAAAAGCAACAACTTTGTACAGTACGAGGGCATGACTAGTTACCCTGTGCATTCCTGTAATCCAAGCTTGCTCCACGCTCCATAAGGATAAAAGCAATGTCAGTTCGGTTAAAAACTGCCGCCTGCACAGATAGATTAAGAATATACATGTTCTCAAATAATAAAAACAAGAAAGAGAGAGAGAGAGAGAGAGAGAGAGAGAGAGAGGAGAGTACCAAATGCAGCAAAGACATTCCCTGTTTGTCATGGTAATTAGGGTCCACTCCCTGCCAACATGACAACATTCAGTTCTGCTTATCTATTAGCTATATCAGTCAAAACCTCAATAAACGTGTGATTGCTGTGTATTTGTGTCAAATACAGATCAGAAACAAAAGCATGCGATAACCACAAAAAAGGGAACAAATTTCATTTCTTCGAGAATAGCAATTGACCAACATGACATTTATTTACAATTTTTATACAACAGACATTTGCCTTTAACATGCACGCACACAGATAAGCAGCATTACATCTTAAGCGCAAAAAGTTGACTTATTGACAACGACGAGAATTAAGCATTGTTGTCCAAATGAAAATGCATTGTTTATAAATGCCGTAACAATTCAAAAGCTCAGCTTGACCATGTCCCGTTCATTGTAGGTCGCTCTACAAATATAGCTTTAACACCTCATTATCTTTCACTTTGGATCGCCGATGAATGGGACCGATTTAACAGCTAATTCAGAGAGTCTCAAGGGACCACCAAAAAAGTGGTTGAAGCTGAAGAGTCAACATGGGACACATAATTAATATTGAAGTTCCATTTAAAATAAGGATCCTGTTAATGGGTGCCCCACCAAACTTGTTAAGCATAAAGTTACCATTTTCTAGTCATTATTACATATACCATGAGAAGATAGAGTAAGACAAGAGAGTGATTAATTGTCGACTTCCCTTATTTGGTTGCTTAATAAATGCCATGGGGGCACTCGTTTATGAAGTTCTTACAGTAATTTGCACTATGAGAGGACTAGAATGCATTTACTTCATAACCAAAGTCAATGGACATGAAGGTGCAACAACAAAGCTTCATTACTTTCCTTCTGACTAGAAACAGATGCTCAATACTCACTGAGAAGTTTCTTAACTGCAGCAGCATCATCATTCTTTATTGCTTCCCTTAGACCCTAGGAAAACGAATATACCGTAAAGATCTCACAAACAATACATATCCACCTTCTTAAGGTAGCTGGCAGCAGCAAATACCTCGCCATTTACATCATAATCCATCTTAGGTCTCTCTGGAGCGCCATTGGAAACTTGACCAGCACTCAAAACTGACCTGCAAATTTTGCTGAAAAGCTATCATCATTAAAATGACAGAATATGGTGCGGTATATGCACCATTTCCAGACATGTTCAATTGTTATGGAGGAAATACAAAATCACTTTAAAGAGAGTGAATTGCTTGTATATGCACCAGAAACCACTTTGCAAAGATACCAGTTCGTTGTACTAAAGAGAGCAAAGCAAAATGATTTTTAAGATCTGTAATATGAAAGCATCATAGAGCCTTAGCATATCCGTGGACCAGAAAAAGAAAAAAAAAGCAGCCCATCTATCCTGATTATATGCCTATCCACATATTCGAGGTCAAGACCTTAGTTAATCATGAGTTGTCACTAATTAAAAAAAGTTATGTGCTTTTTTGGATGCTTGCAAGCGAGAGGTAAGTGTCCCTGCTCAAGGAAATATCACTCCTACAGGGCATTAGGGCCGGCCACACACACAAGTGCTGACAAGAGGGTGCACATGTGATATGACACTAACTATGCAACTCTAACTTGAATTATCTATGCAACTCTAACAGCCCAACATGACATTCATGTTAAAAGAGGATAATCATCTCTACTCACTTACTTCATCTATATAAAGATTCAAGTAGAAAAGGTTGTTAACATCTTGTTATCTAGACTGCCACATAATTGATTAAATATTTGGGTTGCTACAAAATGTGCAGGATGAACACACAAAGTACGGTAAACAGTTGATTACGATGATGAGTATACTTTGAAGTAGAACTAATATGTTACTTACGAATTATTGCCGGTTGAGGTGGAACCCCTATTCTTTGGAACAGGGTCCCTTTTGGTTCTTTGGCTTGACTGAGACAGTGGTTGGAAGTGTTTGTCTCTGCAATAAGGAGCCAAAAACCGCAATATAAAGTGCACGCACTTCCACAACTTTAAAGTTGTTCATAATTTTATACCGTGCAAAGTGAAGTGCATCGGGGGGGGGACGACTGGGGCAGAGCTCCACAAAGCATAAAGGCATCCCGCATTTGCATCTGGAACGCCTTGGCCGTTTGTGTTCTGCAAATCAGTTTTTTTCCTCTGAAAGCATTGTCACTGAGGTCTATTTAGAAGCTAATCGGTAAACATGATCGACTCCCTCTACTGAGCTTGTCCATCACGCCTTTGCAGGTCTGTCCAAACATATGAAAAGCAAATTTATATATCTAGTACAATACTGGAAAATATACAACATTGAGATATTTTGAGCGGCTGGTTCAAGCCACAAGTAATCTTTCCATATATATAATGAAAGAAGTGTTGAAACATCAATATACATGAACATGATTACAGGACAGTGAGCCTTGGAAAAAAAAAAAAAGGAGGGCTGTTGCTATCCTCGAGTCATAAAAGGGGCGACGTCCTAGGCACGGATCGACCTAAAAAAAAAAATATTAAAAAAAAAAAAAACCATTATTTTTATCTTATAATTATAAAACGCATGCGGAACGCGAAACTTCCAAAACAATCGCTAAAAATAGTAGGGGATAGATAAGCAGCACAACAGATCAAACCTTAACAGCCAGATTAGCAAAAGACGCCATTTTCATTATAGATAATTGTTAACCCTACAGAAGCTCAGCTTATATAACCCCCATACGTTTGGGGTGGCTTCCTAGACCAGGCAAAAAATAATGGGTCGGGACAGGTTAACTTTATATTCTACTCCAAAAAAAGGTTCACGAACCCTCGTCATCCCACATCAGCATATCTCCAAAGTTCGGACCTGACAAAATATTTATCAACAACAGGTGAGATATAATATCTCCCTTCTCTGTGAGTCAAACACGAAACGAACACCCTAGGTTCAATTAGAACATTAGTTCCTCAAGCAACCTAAACAAGGGATGACAAACGCAAAAGCAATCCAACTATCAATCAACATGGCAACTTCCTTGGGTTGG
>JAGVVM010002100.1:0-24078 GCA_019149425.1 Psidium friedrichsthalianum
GGCGGTAGGCTCAATTTGAACATGTATATTCTACACACAAAACAATGAGAGCCAGTTTGGTAACATAGGAAAACCTCCTTTGCAGTTTCTAAGGCCAAAACTTGGTGACTAGATGTCTTTTCACCTGAGCACCACTAAGTCCGCTACCAAAGGCCATTACAGTAGTGCAGTATATTACTCAAATAGTTCCATGGAGATGTATACAAGAATCTTTTTGAGGAAAGTGACAGAGAAAGAGAAGCCAAAAGTAAAGGAGGAAAAAAATTTATAACCAATTATGCTCGGTTACCTCTTTGGCAGATCAGGCACAAGGACATACAGAGATAAGTGATTGAGCACCTTAGCCGAATGTCCTTCTTTCATACTGCTAGACCTAATCTGCTCAAGGAATGCCTCCAGTTTGTCCTGAATTTTACCCCTCTCTGATGAGGGAATAGACTCCGAGCAGTAAACAACGAAAAGAACAGAAGAGGTAGATATTGAACAATTAAAACAGTTAGCCACAGCTTCACTGTTTTCTAGTGCTTGCTCTAACTCAGCTACAGCACCTCCTTTGCTAAGAGACATCGTTGGAGGGTAAAGCCCCAGTTGCCCAGCCATATATAGTACATTCTTGTGCAAGGTTGCCTATAAAATAACGAACTTGGGAAAATCAATTGAGTATAGTGGGGCAAAGGGAGAGAGTGGCATCCAGAACAGAACCAGACAAAATCATAGAGTTACAAATTAAAGTACACAAATATATTAAGCAACATCCGCAATTGAGGTCACAAATGGCGCGTCATCATCTTGATTACTGGAGGCTTTCATTTCTTTCATACAAGTATAATCTGTATGTAATTGGTCCACATGCCCAGTTACATAGATTAATTTTACTTAGAACAGCCCAATGCAATGTTGATGTAAAAAAGCTATAACCGATGAAGAGATTTACCTGGCTGTATGGTCCAATGCAACTGGGTGCCCAGCATGATATACTTTGTACATGAAGGACTCTTTTCTCTTGATTTTTCGTGACTAAAACTTCAATATAGGCCTCTCCCAGGCCTACTTGAGGCAGAGGAAGCTCAATCGTGCTGCGGGATGGAACACCAGAAGGGCACTTCTCCTGTGTGATGAACTTGACATACGTATCATTTGCTACAGCAAACTCATTCATATTAGATATGTAGAGATGAACATAGAGAACATTCCTCCAATCCAAACCATGTCCCGAAAGTTCTTCTCGTCAAATCTTCCTTAAAACACTTTTAAGGTCATCCTGCAAACCTGCCAATTATTGAAAACATCAAGAGCCACAAAATGTTGCATGTAAATGAAGATTAACAATATACTGTTATTGCTGAGAGAAAACCATATACTGTTACTGCAGACTAAGTACATCGATCTTTACCGAAAGAGGCTTTTTCTGAAGCTCCCAACCAGCAAGAAATGGAGAATATAAGGTCCTCTTTCTTAGTTGAGATCTGGGGCCATTATCTGCTGCTTTGGTCAAAACAGTTGCATCAGCGACAGATTCCTTAGCATCCTCACATCCCTCCAAACTCTCAGCTGGTACCTCATACACTAAACCCATGCTCTCATCATGGAGATCATTCATTTTGTCACAACCACTCAGAGATACAGATTCAGCCTTAGTTTCCAATGAAAGCCAATGGGTGTAGGATTCCAACAGGAGCTATAGAATCTGACGAGTGTAGAATAACCTGAAATTCTTCAAGCACGATTCGAGCATTCTGGAGAAGTATTGAACCTCACATAGGTTAGAATATTTGACCAGAAACCACTTTTGTTATCCAAAACAATGTAAGCACCTACACGTGCACAGAGAGAGAGAGAGAGAGAGAGAGAGAGAGAGAGAGAGAGAAAGGTTGTGTAGAATTTAAATTCAAAGAGCTTGTTACTTATTTCCTGAAGTTAATGAAGTTGAAGCAACTGCAGAGTCCAGCATATCAGTAAAATGTCTTTCATCAGACTACTTTTGTTTGCGCGAATGTACATAGGTTTGTGTAGAATTAAAAGCAAAAACATACTTTTTGTTACTCATTTGGGGTAAATAAGTAAAAGCCAAGCATATCAGTAATATACTTTTCGAAATAAACTAAGCAAACACATCTATAGAGCCCAGCACATCAGTAATATTCTTTTTGTTTCGGATTCGGTAATTTGCTTTTCATCACAGTATGTCCCTTTAAAAAGAATGGGCAGCAGATTTGAAGTACAGAAAACGAAAGAATAGACAGTCCTTAACCCATTTCATGCATGAAGTTAAGAATAACACTTACTACAAAGAGGGGACAATCAAGAGTTAAAGTTTCATACTCTCCTCCTTCTCCACAACATTAATTCCATACAACCTGCCCAAGATTTAAAAGTGAAAAAAAGAAGCCAGTAATCACATTCTAATGCACAGCAAGAAGATAACAACATTGTTTATAAATGAGACTTCCTTACATACTCTTTCAACTTATGGAGGTATGAGTACAAGAAAGAGATATCTTTCCCCAAATGCTTGGTAGGATTCAACCCCATTGCTGCCACCTGTCACATCCGAAGGCCATCTGTCTTAGAAGAGAAATTAAGAATTATCTAATAGAAACACTCTAAATAAATATATTTGGCTAAGAATTACTATGTTAGATCTCCATTCATATGTGACGGCCAAAAAGGCACAATAGATCCAGAGACTTGTCACATAAACCTAGAATGACTGGTCAACTGTTTGTATTTTAGGCTTTTAGGCAACCTGAAGTTCATCTTTTGACCCAATTTTCACACTCTAAATACTTTACTAGCCACCATTTCAAATCGTAACATCCATCTTCAGCAGCAACTATTTCACAAAAGAGCTTACTGCGAACAGACTCTTTACAGAAGAGAAAAGGGACAGATGAAAGGAAGAAAGAAAGAAAGAAAGGAGAGTATATACTGAGGGAAAAACACGTGCCTTGCAAACAATAGATGAGAAAAAAAAACGTTCTACTTTTGAATGCTGAAACAAGAATGATACAAATGTTGATCAATAAATGCACAGTAATGAAGTGGCAAAAGGTCCAAAGGCAAATCTCCCCAGTGGCAGTGCATCAACTTCAGTTTAATATATCCAAATAATTCTTATCTTGTTAGTCTCATTCCAGCATGAATTTCACCTCACAAAATAAAATTTCAAGTTATAGAAACTAATGGTTCCAGGCGATAATTTACTAATCGATCCAAAAAGCAAAAAGTGAAGCACTACATTATCAAAAAGAAACAGATGAAGCAGATCAAATAAAAGTTTCACCTTCACCGTAATAGCCACTATTCCATTGTCATCTGATTTAACAAAAGAAAAAATCCTGTAAGTTGAAATAAACTGAACAAATATCCAATGTCATATCAAATGATAACACAATTTACCATTTCTTGAAGAAGCAATGACTGATCTTGTTTCCATAAATATGCCAGAGAAACAAGCCCTAACCTTGAACAGACACATTCCACCCGTAGCCTTTGATAATCAGAAGCTATAGCACCTGAAGATACCGCCTCAATTGAAGGTATCTTCTTTTTAACTTCTTTCAACAACTCATACATATCTTCAACTTCATCCCCAGAAGTCGCTCTGTAGCTAAGCTTCTGGTGCCTGTCTGAGCACATAGTCCAAGATCACAGAAATTATACATGGTATGGCTCTATAGCACCAGTCAAATTCTTAGCTGCAACAATTCAACAGGTTCTCTTGCTCTGAGAGAAAGAGCAACATTGCCAGGAAATTTTTACTGGAATGAAAGATATATGGTAGGGGATATCAACAGCAACAGCATCAATCATAACAATGAAAGATACTTATCCGAAGCTAGTGGTGATGCTTTTGTGTAACTCAGTAAAAACCCTAAGGAACAGTTTGCTTTTTCCAAAAAAATTAGTATCGTCGGAAAATTAGGTAAGCCAATCAATACCTCCTTTCTTGTGGCCTTGGGTTGGCCTTAAAATATTCACCATCAAGGTCAAATTATCGTGGTTTAGTGGGGGACAGTAGAAAAATCCATTTGACTTTTCTTTCGTCATCTAAAAGAATTTTATTGCTCATCTCGCCTCTTTTTGTCCCTAAACAATATGTGAAATATCAAACAAACTAAAGCCAGCTGCAAGTAATTGTTCTATCTGGCCACAAATCTCTTGCGTTCATTCTTTGGGAGGACACATGACGCAAATTACTTTTGCACATCTACTAATACAAAAAACCGAGCACAAAAACTTGCCTCATAGATCCTTGTATTCGTCTCCTGAACAATGGAATTCCCATACAATTTGCATAACTGACAATTATTTGGTGCCCGACCTGACATCAGCAATGTAAACAGCACAGAGTTAACAAGCTCTGATATGTTAAAACTTGATGTAAATGGAGCGCCTTAGTAAGTATCATGAGTCATAAAGATGTCAAACAGCAGATTCACTCATGAAGACATCTATGGCAGCGGACTATGAATATTTCCTATCATAACATTCTTCAAACAATTCCCTTTACCTATCTCCCCGCCTCATCTGAACTCCCAATAGCATCCTAGGGAGATTAATACAAGCAAAAGAGTCCAAAAAGAGACATATAAGCAATGATGGCAGAGAAGCACAGATTATTACGCAAAAAAATGCATGTTGACCAAAATAGAAAAACAGAGACAGGGACAGAGACATACAGTCTGATACATGTAGCTATCGAGCTCATCCACAGAATCGTCGACCGGCATCAAATTCGCAAGCGCAACAATCTGAAGTCGAAAAAAAAGTTAGGAGATCAGCATCATCACCATCCTCCTCCTCCTCATATCAATCGAACTTCGTAAAGCTCAAAAGCCGAACCCCAAACGACAAGACAACAACAACAAGAAGTCCATCAACGAAGGGTCCACATAGAAGTACCTGGTGGCCATACTGAATGCACCTCATCATGGCGTAGCAGCTGTCTTTGCCGCCGCTGACCAGCGCCACCACCTTCATCTCCAGCTTTTTTTCGGCTTCGGAGTGACGTTGGCACAGAGAGACAAGGAGAAGAGGGGAGGGAGAGAGAGAGAGAGAGAGAGAGAGAGGTTGTAAGCCTAGTTTTGACTTCACAGAGACACTGGTGAATAGAATTCGTCGGTAAGCTTAGTTTGGGGCTTAGGGTTTCCGAACTTTTCAACCGTTACAACACGACCGACGCTCTCGCATCATACCCGAGTTCGCTTCGCCATAGTTTCTTACATTTGCTATATGTTGACTAGGTTTGCTCTCGAGAATCCCTTGAACATTATTAGCATACCCCATCTTGGAGAAGTCAGCACCACAAATGGGACGAAGTAGAGAAGATAGAAAGAGAAGCTATCTCTACTGTCTTTTCACATGTTTCGATCTTACCATACATTTCGAGTGAATAATCTCATCAAGACTGACATCCTAACGTAATACAATATTTCAATTTAAGCTCAAATGAAACATACCTTTTCAAAAGCATTGCAATCTCCTGATGGTCCATTATGAAAATTTATGTGGTCTTATTCTTATTTTTCATTCATTTTTGGTGATATATATATATATATAGACACACACTTGCTCTCCAACAGCTGAAAACTAGTTAAAACGTTGTGCTCATGTGTATCGCTTGCTGAAGGAAAAGAATGTAACCCCCATCAGATTTTTGAATTATCAATACGTAGTGAAAAATGTCAGCGGCACAACAACAAAGCGCAAAAACGAGCATGGTAAAGCTTTGACACAAGCGTGGCACGCGAGGAGCACAAGCAATAGCACGACCACCATCTACCGAACCGGCAAAGAAGTATGAAGTGGCATGTCCTAACACACCCCGACTTGGCTTCCTTTTAACACCCTCGATTCTAACATGTTATGTATATTATACCGTGTCAAATCCCAGGACATGTCACGTTTCGGAGCAGTACATTTTCACATCCAACGTACTAAACCAAGTTACCCCGTGTGACCCCTCCGAGCATGCCATGTGTCGGTTCGTAAATGCATGGACACCGTCCTCAACGCCTTTTGTACGCAGTATGTTGCAATGCATTACAAAAAACGGTTTTAAATTGTAGCTTGAATGACGAGTCATCTCGCAAGTAATTGCTGCTCTGAGCAGAGCCCAACGTGACTTTCCCAAATGTAGATGGAGGAGAATCATGCAATCCACCGTCCTTTCACTCCTCCAGCCTTCCGTTGCGCCCGGTCGTGAGTTACCCTTTGAGAAGCACCTCCTTGTTAGTGAGTCGAACTCAATACGGATGGGGCTGCTCAAGGCAACCCGGCAAAGCAGCTACTGGCGGTCTCATTCGGTCTGAATGTGGCAACCGGCGAGGAGGCTTTGCAGACCATTGGGAAAATGTTCCGCACTTTAGAGGTCGAAATGTAGTTTATATTGGCGATGTCGATGGGCTACACTGAAATCTTTGGCCATGACAGAATGGAGACATTTTTGGGGAGAAATCTTATTTCGTAGACGGCATATTTTGCTTTCAACACGGGTCAAACGCAACTCTTGGCTACATGCCTCCCCAAGATTTAGTTCACATGTAGTTAGACAATCATGTTAGCGCTTTCACACTGGGTAAAATGACAGAAGCATATATCATCGAACCTAATAGAATAGCCCAATCCAAAATATCAATATTAGTGGAGTTAAGCATTGCATGCCGTTATGGGGACATATTATCAATATGTGAAATTCGAAATCATGTAAAGAATATTATGTTCATGAAGATAATTCTCATGTCACAGATTTTACACCATGAGTAACGAGCAGAAGGATAGACAAATGAATCCCACGTGATTGTACAGGATTACTTTCATAGGTTGCTGTAAGATTACTCTCTTAGAGGATGAACTACACTTGGTTATTGCTATAATTCCTTTCCACAATTAAAAAGTATCAAAAGAGCACAAAAGAAGCAAGCCCCCAAACACAGTGACTAGCATTTTCTGGTGCATTTTTATGGCAGCCCAGCAGTAAGAACATACTCATCACCATTTACTTTCAAATCATATGCAACTTTCGAGAATTTTGCAGTTAATTTGCAACCTCCAACGTATTGATACTGTTTCTTCGCCTTGGTAAGCTATTGCCTCACCAATTAGCTAATCAGACTCGAACCCTTCCTTGGGCGGATTCATCATTTTGCTCCTCAACCTAATAATGAGTAGAGGGTAGGGTTTTTGATCATGTATCGACATCGACACAGACAATCTCTAGTGGAAGAAAAGGTTCCATTGGAACATTATTTAGTTCATGGTAACCTCGTCGCTTTTTTGTGTGTAGTGAATCCCTCTGTTAAGTAGTCATGTATTACGATAGGAACTCTCACTTCTCCGACAAATACAACCCTTTTGATCATTTCTTCGCATGAACCTATAATAGCATTCAAGTAATACCTTTTTTTATTTCACCTATTTAAGCCTGTGCTTTGCTTCGGCACAAAATAAAAACATATGCTAAAGCTTGAAGAATTCCCAAAGGACCGGCGTATTCGGGACTAATTTGTTGTATTCATGTAGATATTTATCTTTCTAATCATACAATTACGAATACATGGGCCCCTTTCCCATTATGTATAAATTCAAGTATGACACGAGAGTCAAGACACGGGTTTGATGTCATATGCTATGCATAAGCAAAATGGACTATGCATGCTTTAAACAGTTTGGAATGATCACAAAATTGATCATCAATTGATGATTGCATAGTAAGCCTGAACAAGACTCGCCCCTAGCAGCTTATTCCAAGGCTTCCACGTACATCTTCGTCATCAAATTTTTTGGAAACTGTATTGAAATTTAACACTTACGGATTAACGCGGAGGAGAGATCAAGATAAACCAGCCGCACCAATACGGGAGGCCAACATTCAAGGTGAGGGATTTGGGCCAATCCATGTGCAACCCTAAGCAAATGTGCCCTCTACTGAATGGCTCGGCGCTCCGGCGCAACTTTGATTGGGTATAACTTTTAATCCGATCTCCGATTGACTCGATTTTTACGTTAATGGAAAGCCCGCGACCCATTCTTTGGTCCCTTTTGAATACTTCAGGATGGCACCCTTTCTCAGAAACTCACTGAACTAGAAGAGATACTCCACAAAAGTACTTTCATTTTCTCTTCGTGGGAAAGAACAAAAACCTTGACGAAGACAGCTCGGTAGAGCTAGCCTACTTATGATTCCATATTGCCCGACCTCACGAATCAGCCGCGTCGTCAGCTCCGTGAAGTCTCCCCTCGTATTCGTATCCACCACAAGATCCGGCGGAATGGCTATCTTCTCCACGTACGGGAGGAGCTCCTCCTCGTCCGTCTCTCTCAAAGCCTCAATCTCTCCAAATAGTGACTTTACAATCTCCTAAGTCTCCGCAATGTTACCGGATCTCAACGAATCCTCCTGAATCCAGAGCATAGCAGCACTTTCCTTCGCTCGCCTCAATCTCTATACATCGCAGACGATCGGAATCTCAAACTCACGCTTGCCGATGAAACTATCCTCATCGGCGGCACTGAAAAGCTCGATCTCATCGATGAAATCGACTGCTCGTAGCGGTAACATCTTCTCAGCTTCCATGGGTGGCCTACGCGAGCCCTAACCCAATAACGAAAAGAAAAATGATCAAACTTTGATCGGACATTTCTGTCCACGTCCTATTAATTTGATATTTGCACCTAAGGAAAGCCCCCGATTGCTCCAAATATGCTGGTCAATGTAATAGAAAAAGTGTTAGGCGATGGAAAGCTCGTGACCCAATTGACCAGGTCATAACTTTCCATCCAACATCCAATTAACTTCATTTTTGCACTTAACGAAAGCTCGCGAGCCGATTGTTCCAAAATACGGTTCCATTTAAAGAAACATGTCGGGATTGCGAATTTCCATATCCGAATGATCGGAGGGTCACCATATTTTGTTCAGTTAGAATCCGATTGTTAGAATCCGATTGTCGTGATCGACCTAATTTAGATATTAGAAATCTCTATTTATTAAGGATCACCTTATTGGAATTTTCATTTAGATATAATATCATCTTTTTCCGACCCCCCCCCCCCCCCCCCAAAAAAATCGATCCAATGCCCCGACTGTTCCAAAAATGCTGTTTTTTTTTTTTTATATATAAAAAGTGTTGGAATTGCAAATTTCTGGGAATGGGATCGAATTGGAAGTGAAGAAGTTTCACCTGTGCTATGAACAAGCGCACAACTAATCTAAGGAGTTTACTATTACTGCATTGACGTTTATCTTGAATGGAAAGGTCCAAAATGAGAAAAACAATACTCTCTCCTCTTCAGTGAGGCATGCACCGTTGGATTCAATTTGACCTAATTTATGCTATTGGAGAGCTCTAAACATAATAATGTTTAGCATTTCAAATCATTCTACTAGGATTTCAAATCATCCTACTAGGTCTGAACATAATAATGTTAAGCATTTCAGGAGTGTTACGATTAAAGTGGCATCGTGGTGGTGTTGGTGGAGGAGGAGGAGAATTACGATAAGATTTTCCCAATTTTATTAATTGTATATTTTTGCATCTATGGATATAACTTTTTTGCCCGACATCCTATTAACTCGATTTTTACGCCTATGAAAAGCCCATGACCGATGTTTTCAATTAACCAAATTGGGAAATAATTTGAAAAATAATGCTCATGTGATTTTTTTCTTAACACAAATTCAGTCAAAATTTTGATCTGAAATAAATTTTTCGTCTAGCTTTTGATTGACTTGATTTTTGCATCTATGGAAAGATGATACCCGATGTTTTCAATTCATTAGATCGGCAAAATTTTTGAAAAACTATTTTCATGCAACTTTTACATAAATTTGGGCAAACTTCGACTCGATTTTTGCACCTACGAAACCTTTATAAAATCAAATTGTTTCCTAGGCATGTCCAAATCTCAACATGTGTGCACAAAGCGAAGCTAATACTTAATAACATGAAATCACGCCCGAGATACATGAAATTACATATTTGAAATCCTCTAATTTAAATAATTATTCGACTAAGAATCTCCATATTATCTGGAGTCATAAAAGAAAACTTTTGATTCTTGAAATCCATCGAACCAATTTGATATTATCTGTCAGTATATGCTACACTATTTTATCTTTTTGGAACCGAACCAATTTGCATTGCTTGTCAATCACCCTGGCTCTACAGCCTGCATGCTTAACAGCCTGGATAATTTTGTCTTCCATCTAGAAGGCATGCTCTCCCCTGGAAGAAGACCTCCATGCTAATGCTAATGAGGACATCGTCGTAATCTAGGCGCATTATGAGCGGTGTGTCGGCCGTGGTCGCAATCCCTCCGGTCGCGAAGTGCAAGATGGGAAGCCTCGCATGTCGTTTTGTCTCCACCACGAGATCTGGTGGAGCGGCTATTGGCTACGCCGTGTAAGAAGAGCTCGGCCTCGTTCGTGTCGGCCGGAGTCCTACTCTTTGCGATCAACGATATGAAGATCGATGAGCGCTTCACTCACCCTCCTCAAGTCCTCAGCAAGATTTCTGTAGCCATAAGTGAATATAATCGAGAGCGCACGCTTAGTGATGAAAGTTTCCTCATCGACAACGCCGGAAAACTCATTCTCGTCGAGGAAATCCACTTTTCTTAACTCTTGTATGTGGCCTATGCGAACCATCAACATCAATGGAAGCGGACTGATGGCGCGCTTGGTCTCGATAATCCGAAAGTAATTGTCCACCATGTGGGAAGTGAAATATACTCTTATACCTCCCTCACTTGGTTTCTAGCTCACTCCAATAAGTTAGTGGCGACTCCTCATATAAAATTCTCATATTACTAATCAAACTAAAGTGAAATCTCCCACGTCTTGCAAGGTAAGGATTTGAGAGAACCCGCACAAATTGAAAATCGTTGTTCACCTTTGACATTACGTCTCAACCTTGTCTTTCCCCGACGCCCATTCGTGAGGGTCACGATAAGGTTGCACGGTAGTGGTGGTGGTGGAGAAGGGGAGGACTACGATCAAATTCTTCCAATTTGGTGAATTGCATATTTTTGCATCTACAATATAACTTTTTTGCCCGACATCCTATTAACTTGATCTTTGCACCTATGAAATGCCCATGAGCGATGTTTTCAATTCACAAATTGGGAAAAATTTGAAAAATCATATTCATCTGATTTTTTTTACACAATTTTGGTCAAAACTGTGACCCGAAATAAATTTCTCCTGCGGCATTTGATTGACTCAATTTTTGCACCTACAGAAAGCCAATACAAGATGTTTTCAATTCATCACATTGGGAAAAGTTTGAAAAATTATATTCATGCAACTTTTACACAAATTTGGGCAAACTTCGATCGAGCATAATTTTTCTGTCTAACATCCCATTGACTTGATTTTTGCATCTACACAAAGTTCTGTAATATCAAATTGTTTCCTTGGCACATCCAAATCTCGGCACGTGTGCACAAAGCGAAGCTAACTCAATAACATGAAACGACACATGACATACGGGAAATTACACACTTGAAATTTTCTAATTTAAATAATTATTTGACTAAGAATCTCGGTATTATCCAAAATCATAGAAGGAAACTTTCAATTCTTGGAGAGAATCCGCACAAATTGAAGATTGTTGGTCCCCTTTGGCATTATATCTAAGCCCCATATTTCCCAATGCACATTCGGTAGGGTCACGATAAGGTGGCATCGTGGCGGTGGTGGAGAAGGAGGAGGACTACAATCAAATTTTCTTGGTTTGACGAATTGTATATATTTGCAGATATAACTTTTTCCCCAACATGTTATTAACTCGATCTTTCACCTATGAAAAGCCCATGACCGATGTTTTCAATTCATCAAACTGAGAAAAAAAATTTGAAAAATTATATTAATCTGAGAAATTTACCCAAAATAAATTTCTCATCCGGCGTTTGATTTACTCGATTTTTGCATCTACGGAAAGCCAATACCCGATATTTTCAATTCATCAAATTGGGAAAACATTTGAATAATTATACTAATGCAAATTTTACACGAATTTGGGCAAACTTTGACCTAAAACAATTTTTTCATTGGACGTTCTGTTGACTCAATTTTGCACCTACGAAAAGCTATATAATATCAAATTGTTTCCTAGCATGTCCCAATCTCAACACACATGTCCACAAAGCAACGCGAACCCAATAACATGAAATCACATTTGAGATACATGAAATTGCACAGTTGAAATCCTCCAATCTAAATAATTATTCGATTAAGAATCTCTGCAATATTGCCGGAATCCCCTTGTATCCGGATCGCACAATTGCCTTCATCTCCTCAACGCCTCAGCGAGATTTTTGCAACCAGATATCAAAGGAATGGATAGGGCACACTTGTCGATGAAGTCCTCATCGATGAGGCCGAGAACCTCGCTCTTGTCCAAGAAATCGCTAATCTTAGCGCATGTATCTCCTCAGCTTCGGCGAATTGCCTCATGCGCACCTTCAATATTATTGGAGTTGGAAAGATCGCGCATTTTGTCTACCCAAGCAGAAGGTGATCATCCATCGTGTGCGCGATTGAAGTCGTCAACACAATTGCGCTGGCGCTGGCGCGTTGAGCGAACTTCGCCATTGCAGTACCTCCTTAAGAAGATCGATCCGAGGGTTTTGAAATCCATATAGAGGGTGACGAATAAGGAGATTCTCTCTGCTGCGTATGAGAGGAGGGAGAGAGTGTGCTTCGAGAAAGAGGAAGGAGAGAAGAGGAAAAAGTGCAAAAGTGATTCAACTTGAAGAATGGATAAGAATAAATTAAAAAAATGTTGGGAAAAAAGAAAGGTATTTGCGGAGAATGCCCAGATAATTTTCCCGCTACTATTTTGTGAAAATTAAATAGGATAAAATCTTGAAAGAAATCGAAAAGATGCATAGCAAAAAAACACAAGAATTTTAACGTGGAAAACCCTTCAAAGTGAAGGGAAAAATCACGGGGGCTCTAGTCCACTTGAAACTTCCACTACTTCAGCTTAAGGTGGATCTCTATCTTCAATTTGTGGATCTAAACCTTTACTAACTGGATAACTCACTCAAAAGTAAACTCTTTTAGTCCGCTATGCTCTGATATTCTTGTACCTCTTTTCTCTTATCTCTTTCATTGAGAAGGACTCCTATTAATAGGGGAAAATGTAATCCCAATTCGAATTGCATGATATAAGACGATCTCCCGATTTCTATATTTATATGATTTTTTTTATACAAATCAGATTAAATCTTAGAAGAAATCAAAAAGATGAATAGCGAAAAAACACAAGAATTTTAACGTGAAAAACCCTCCAAGGTGAAGGGAAAAATCACGGGGACCTTAGTCCACTTAAAACTTCCACTATTGTAAATAATGGGATACAGCTTCACCCTATGGTGGATCTCCATCTTCAATTTCTCACAAATGGATAATTCACTCAAAGAAAAAAAACTCTTTTGGAAGAAGAATGATTGTTTCTTCTGCTACACTCTAATATTCTTGTACCTTTTTTTTTTCCTCATCTCTTTCATTGAGAAGGACTCCTATTTATAGGAGAAAATGTAATCTCAATTTGAATTGTACGCTATGAGAAGATCTCTCGATCTCTATATTCATGTGATTTTTTTACACAAATTCAATGAAAACTTTTACCTAAAATAAATTTATCATCAAGCGTTTGATTGACTCGATTTTTGCATCTACGGAAAGCCCGTGCCCAATATTTTCAATTCATCAAATTGGGAGAACAATTGAAAAATTATACTCATATAACTATTACACGAATTTGGGCAAACTTTGACCTAGCACAATTTTTTAGGTTAACGTCCTGTTGACTCGATTTTTGCACCTACGAAAAGCTATGTAATATCAAATTGTTTCCTAGCATGTCCTCATCTCAATACACATGTGCACAAAGCGAAGCTAACCCGATAACATGAAATCACACATGAGATACATGAAATTACACACTTGAAATCCTCTAATTTAAATAATTATTCAATTAAGAATCTTTGCAATATTGCCAGACTCCCCTGTATCCAGAGCACACGAGTGCCTTCATTCAGTCTCCTGACTGCCACGCATCTACAATAGACTTCATGATCTTCATTACCTTCAAGATTGGCTCGTCTAGATCTTTGCTAAAAAGGACCTCAGAGTCGACGAACACGTCGTCGCAACTGAGACATATCATCAACGCTGCATTAACCGTTGTGACAATCCCTTCGACCACCAAGAACGGCACCGGAAGCCTCCCAAACTATTTCATCTCCGTCACTCGATTCAGTGGAGTACCTATCTCTTCAGCATGCGTGTGGAACAGTGCCTCATTCATGTGAGCCAAACCATTGATCTCTCCGAGCAATGACTTTAGGATCTTTACCATCTCGGCAATGTTGGACTCATCGTATGTATGGAGCACAGAAGCCTCTTCATCCACTCTCCTCAACACCTCAGCCAGATTTGTACATCCACATATGGAAGGAAATTGGATGGCGTGTTGGTCGATGGAGTGCTTATCAATGATTCGGAGATGCTCACTCTTGTCGATGAAATCTGCAATGCCCAGCGCTTGCACCTCTTCAGCTTCTATGAAGTGCGCCACGAGCACCTTCACTATCAACAGAGTCGGAGAGTTCTCCTTCTTCATATCCCTAAGGAAAATGTGATTATCGCATCGCAGACTCTCTCCAGCTTACAGAAGAGAATGGATCCTAGATCTCTGATATTCATAAGGCGATGAGATTCTCCATAGTGTTCGAGAGGAAAGGAGAGAGAGGGAGAGTGAGGAGAAGGAGAGAGTTTTGAGGAAAAAAATGAAAAATCTAGAAATTTCAATTTGAAGAACGGATAAGGATGGGAAAAAAAGGTGGGAAGAAGAAAAGAGAGGAAGAAAAAGGTAAATTGGGAATTTCTTGTAGAATTGCCAGCATGGTCTTTTTAGTGTGAGCTATATTGATTCGTAAAAAGCTATACCAGTTCGGTGTCGCGTTAGGACCTATTGGCAACTATTCTGATTTTTTGATTCTGTTCCGTGAAATAAAAAGGATGAGAATCATGTTTTTGGTAATGTAAATGGGTGTTATTCTAATTCTGTTCTCAGAAACAGTTTTATTATGGTTATGGCAAAAAAAATCACTTTTGAGAATCACAAAATAAAATGAAGTCCCACTAAAATTTTAATGTGGAAAACCCTCCAAGGTGAAGGGAAAAATCATGGGAGTGTAGTCCGCTTGAAACTTCCACTATTGAAAATATTGGGATACAACTTCACCCTAAGGTGGACTCCGTCTTCAATTTCTCACAAACCGGATAATTCACTCGAAGAAAAAACTCTTTTGGAAGAAGAATAATTATTTCTTCCGCTATGCTTTGATATTCTTGTACCTTTTTTCCCTCATATCTATTTCATTGAGAAGGACTCCTACTTATAGGAGAAAATGTAATCCCAATTTGTACAATATGAGAAGATCTCCCGATCTCCTAAAATAAATTTCTCATTCAGCGTTTAATTGACTCGATTTTTGCATCTACGGAAAGCTGATACCCAATATTTTCAATTCATCAAATTGGGAAAACATTTGAAAAATTATACTCATGTAACTATTACACGAATTTGGGCAAACTTTGACCTAGCACAATTTTTTTGTTTGATGTCTTGGTGACTCGATTTTTGCACCTACAAAAAGCTATGTAATATCAAATTGTTTCCTAGCATGTCTTAATCTTAATACACATGTGCACAAAGTGAAGCTAACCCAATAACATAAAATCATACATGAGATACATGAAATTACACACTTGAAATCCTCTAATTTAAATAATTACTCGATTTAGACTCTTTGCAATGTTGCCAGACTCCCTTGTACCTGGAGCGCACAAGTGCCTTCATTCAGTCTCCTGACCGCCACGCATCTATAACTGACTTCATGATCTTCATTGCCTTTAGGGCCAGCTCGTTTAGATCTTTACTGACAAGGACCTCAGAGTCAACGAACACATCATCGCAGCCAAGACATATCATCAGTGCTACGTCGATTGCTGTAATCTCTTCAGCCATCAAGAACGACACCAGAAGCCTCCCAAGCTGTTTCATCTCCATCACTCTATTCAGGGAGGGCCTATCTCTTTTGGGTGTACGTGGAACTGCACCTTGTTCATGTGAGCTAAAGCATTGATCTCTCCAAGCAATGACTTGAGGATCTTCAACGTCTCGGCAATGTTGGACTCCTCTTGTATCCGAAGCACAGCAGCCCTTTCATGTACTCTCCTTAACACCTCAGCTAGATTTGTGTATCTATATATGGAAGGAACTTGGAAGGCGTGCTTATTGATGGAGTGCTCATCGATGACTCCGAGACGATCACTCTCATCGATGAAATTCGTAATGCCCATCGCTTGCACCTCTTCAACTTCCGTGAAGTGTGCCAGCCGCACCTGCACTATCAATAGAGTTGGAGAGATCTCCTTCTTCATGTCCTTAAGGAAAACTTGATTATTGATGGCGTGCACCACTGGGTCCATCAGAATGATGGCGCTGACCCCGACTCTATGGAAAGCCTTCATCATTTCTTTACTTGTGGTTTTAAAAATTGCCGCACCCCAAATTCTCTCACTTATGGAAGAGAATGGATCCTAGATCTCCGATATCCATAGGGTGATGAGATTCTCCATAGTGCCCGAGAGGAGAGAGAGGGAGAACAAGGAGAGGGAGAGAGTTTCGAGGAGAAAGGACAAATCTAGAAATTTCAATTTGAAGAATGGACAAGGATGAAAAAAAAAAAAAGGAGGGAAGGTGAAAGGAGAGGAAGAGAAGGGTAAATTGAGAATTCTTTTGTAGAACTGCCAAGGTGGCCTTTTTAATGTGAGCTATATAGATTCGTAAAAAGCTATACTGGTATGGCATCGGGTTATGGCCTGCATGATAACCATTCTAATTCTCTAATTCTATTTTCTAAAACAAAAAAAGGATGAGAATCATGTTTGATAACATAAATAATTTTTATTCTAATTTTATTTTCGAGAATAGTTTTGAAGCAAAAACAAGAATAAAAAAATGGTCCTGAAAAAAATAATCATTTTTAAGAACCACAAAACAGAATGAAGTCCCTCCAAGGTGAAGGAAAAAATCACAGGATCGTAGTCCACTTAAAACTTCCACTATTGTAAATAATGGGATATAACTTCACCCTAAGGTGATCTCCGTCTTTAATTTCTCACAAACTGGATAATTCACTCAAAGAAAAAACTCTTTGGAAGAAGAATGAACGTTTCTTCTGCTACTCTCTGATATTCTTGAACTTTTTTTTTTTTCATATCTCTTTCATCGAGAAGAACTCCTATTTATAGGAGAAAATGTAATCCCAATTTGACTTGTACGATATGAGAAGATCTCCGATCTTTATATTCATGTGATTTTTTTTAAACAAAAATTCAATGAAAACTTTTACCAAAAATAAATTTATCAACGAGCATTTGATTGACTCGATTTTTGTATCTATGGAAAGCCCATACCCGATATTTTCAATTCATCAAATTGGGAGAACAATTGAAAAATTATACTCATATAACTATTAAACAAATTTGGGCAAACTTTGACCTAGCACAATTTTTTAGGTTGACGTCCTGTTGACTCTATTTTTGCACCTACGAAAAGCTATGTAATATCAAATTGTTTCCTAGCATGTCCTCATCTTAACACACATGTGCACAAAGCGAAGCTAACCCGATAACATGAAATCACACATGAGACACATGAAATTACACACTTGAAATCCCCTAATTTAAATAATTATTTGATTTAGAATCTTTGCAATGTTGCTAGACTCCCCTCTATCCGGAGCGCAAAAGTGCCTTCATTCATTCTCCTAACCGCCACACATCTGCAACAAACTTCATGATCTTCATTACCTTCAAGACTAGCTGATCAGATCTTTACTGACAAGGACCTCGGAGTCGACAAACACACCATCGCAGCCAAGACATATCATCAGTGCTGCGTCGATCGCAATGATAATCTCTTCGACCATCAAGAACGACACCGGAAGCCTCCCAAGCTGTTTCATCTCTATCACTTTATTGAGGGAGGGCCTATCTCTTTAGGGTGTACGTGGAGCTGCACCTTGTTCATGTGAGCCAAAGTGCTGATCTCTCCAAGCAATGACTTGAGGATCTTTAGCGTCTTGGCAATAGTGGAGATACATTGTCGCGACCCTCCCGAGATTTTTTTTACCGAGGTCTGGAGGGAGCTAATGGATTGCTAGGCCCATTTTTGGAATCTGGGCTTTGCTCGAGCCCTCCTAGGCCCATACCAAATCGCGTCAGGAAATTTTAAAATCGAAGTCGACCTTAGTGTGGTCGGGTGACATGTGCTCAGTGTGCATGCCATTGGAGTCACCACCAATCATTTCTTGGAGGGTATGATTGGAAACCCTATCGAGCGATTGGGAGAAATCGTTCGATTCTGAGAAAACCAGAGATTTTGGATTCGGGGACTTAGTTACGCCGATATTACTATCGACGCCATTTCGGTACCTGTGTTGAGTGATTTTCTAATCTAAGGAGTTCATGCAGGCGAAATTGGGTAAAGTAGGCTCTGAAAGTCTAAAGGGTTCATGCAAATGGGAGTATCTATCCGATCAATCACAATCATAGAAATAAATGCGCAATCAGGGAATTAATTCAAAGAGAAATCACACTACAACCAGTCAATACAATCAACGGAGAGTCCTAGAAGTCGAGCAAACACACCGATTAGGTTCGAGGGTGATTCGGATGGTTTGGAATGATTTGGGTCAGATTGACCAGAGGGGCAAAATGGTCATTTTGAAAGGCTCGGGAGTCCTAAAATGTGAAATTAGGTCAAACCAGTTGAATGTGGTTTTTCCCTAACTTTCACGAATTTTGGAAATTTTTCTGGGTTTTTCTTGATATTTTTTAGAATTTTCTAAGACTTTCTAAGGGTTTTCCTATTTTTGGAACATTTTTTTATATTTTCTGGGATTTTTATTTTTTGATTATCTGCATTTTCCTATTTTTCCAAACATTTTCTATATTTTTCTAACAAATTTTCCAAATTTTTCTAAAATTTCTATGATTTTTATCACTATCTTTTCTATTTTTCTACAATTCCCGAATTTTCTTAATTATTTAAACTCTCTTTATTTATTTATTTTTTTTATTATTTTTTTATTATATTATTATTATTTTTATTTGTTTTTTATTTTTATTATCTTTTGGATTTTTATTTTATTTTTATTATATATTTTTTTATTATTTATTTTTATTAATATTTATTTACTTTATTTATTTATTTATTACTATTTATTATTCTATATATATTTTTTATTATTATTTTCTTTTCGGTTTTTTTATTTTAATTTATTTTATTTTTTACTTTTTTTATTTTATTTTATTTTATGATTTTTATGAATTTTTACTTTTAGGGATTTTTATTTATTTATTATTTATTATTTTTTATTATATATTTTAATTTTATTATTCTTTTTTTAATTCTCCGGACCGGGTCGGGTCGACCCGGCCCATCCGACCCGAAGGCCCGAACCTAAGACTCTAGACTTAAAACGACGCAGCTTTGGTTTTCATTGATTTCTATTTTTCTAATTTTTTTTGTTTATTTTTTATTTATTATTTGTTATACGGACCGGGTCAACGGACCCGGCCCACTACCAGACCCGGCCCGAAGGCCAAATGGCCTACCTGACATAAACGACACAGTTTTGGGATTTTATTTTGAATTTTCGAATTTTTTTAGAATTTTTTATTCTATTTCATTATTCCCGCCCAGAATTAATCCAACGGTCCATCATCTTCCACATGTCCTTATCCTAGCCATCGATTCCTCTTACCAAATCTACGATTCAGATCAAGTCTGTAGCTAAATCCTAGCCATTCGTTTTTTTTTATTTTCTAAAACGATTATAACATTGAATTAACGCTTTTATTTTCGAAAAAATGCCAGATCTCAACACGTGGCATACTCTCATCCGTTCGATCAAGTTTGTTAATTCCCCAATTCGGTTGTAACGGACAATCCACGTTAGCAATTGACCGGGTCAGCGTGTGACGTGGCGCTGACGTGTCTCGCCACGTCATCGACACGTCAGACGTTGACCGAGTCAACGCTGACTGGACTCGTCTTCTTCCCCGAGCATCAAGCCTAAACGGACGGCCGGAACCTATCGACGGTAAATCTAACGGCGGAGTCAACTCCGATTGAACTGATTCAGCCACCAATCGACTCGTATCTGACTCTAGATTAACATATCTAAGAACTGGCCAGATCTAACGGCTAGAACAAGGTAATCTAAGTTCACACAGTCACGGCCATAGCAGGTTCAATCATACGATTCCGATCATAACTTTTCGATTCTATCACAGAGAAGCATCCTTGAAGGTTCAGAAGACTTACCTCAAGCTCTGATTGAGCTTGGAATTACGAGATTTGGCTGGCCAGGTCACACAGTTTCGAGCTAGGGTTGAATCTCGAATCGTGGTTTTCATGCGGTTTCAATGCAAAACGAAGATGCAGACGTGGTCAGGGGAGTTTGAGGAGGAATATGCCAAAAGAAACGAAAGAAACAAGGCCGGATTGTGAATCCGCCATTGAAGCACTGAGTTCGAGCTTGAACTTATAGCTCACCTTCTCCGATGCTGACAGGTTTTGAGACGGGTGTAGATCGTCTCCTCCGAGCCCAGGCGAGCTTCTGGAGTGGTTCTGGACCTCGATTCGCCTCTGAATGCTCAGTCCGATCACTCTCAGTCGAAGCTTCGAGCTTCGACAATGGCACCGACGGTAGAATCCCTCTCTCTCTCTTCTTTCCTCTCTCTCTTTTCTCTGTTTTCTTGCGTCCCCTGGTCTCCTGTGTGTGTGTATGTGTAAAATCCCCCCAAAGAAAAAAAAAATCCCCAAAAAATCAATCATCCCTCTTGTATAACCTCTTTCATTTTTTTTCGAATCAGTTGAATTCCCAACGGAATCGGTTTCTCCTGAGAAACCAACGTCTCTGGAGGACCAAAATCCAAACTGGCCTAGGGTTTTGAGTCAAATGGGTTGACCGGGCCGGTGAACCCGACCCGGTTGACCCGTTTTGGCCCAAAATCCCTAATCACCCTAAATTGACCCGAATTTATAAAAATTTGAAGCCAAAATTGAGCTCTGGAGGGTGATTATATTAACAATGGGTTTTATTTCGAGAATATAACGGGTATTTGCACAAAACCCGTAAAATCTAGATTTGACCCGAGATCCATTTTGCAAAATTCAACCATAGATGGCATTTTTTTGCAAAAATTGACGCGACCCAGATCAATTCAGGGGTCCAAAAACTAGGGGTGATGGCTTTGATTTTTGTTATTCAGTCCCTCGACACAATTTTTAATCTGTCATTTTAAGCATTTTTAAGGACTAAATTGAAAAAACAAGAAATTACATTTTGGTCCTTATTGTGATGAAATTGAGCAATTCAGTGGACTTTTGGACTCAGATTTTTAATTTTGTAATAATATAGTATGATGACATGCTCCAAAAATGTAAAAATGGAAAATTACAGAATTAAAATGGAATTTCTAGAATTTTTTGTCAATTAATTTGCAAATGAGATTAACACAATGGAAATCTCCACTTCCAGATTAATTTTTTTCAAATTTCTTTGGCCAAATAATTAAGGGAAAATTAAGAAGAAAAATATGGACTATTTTTTCGTATTTTTGTGGCTACGGATGCTATTTTTTATTAATTTTTTTTTGTATTTTTCTATTTTCTGAAAAATATTAAAAAAATGCAAAAACTATAAGGAAAGAGGTTTTTTTTTGTTTCAAATTGGATTGCCGTAGTCTAAGCTAGTATTCCAAAGTTGATTTTGTTAATTTTCGATCATTTTTATGATTTTTTTTTTAGTGAATTTGTTAAAATAATAAAGCATGAACATAAACAAATATTGAAATAGAGGAAAATTATTTTGCTGCAAAATTGGATCCCTAGTCCAGAGCCAAGGTCCCTAATAGCTGCGATTTTCAATTTCTGATTTTATTGATTTTCTAAAAATTTTCTCACCAATAAAGTGGCTGAAAATCCAATGTAACATACACATCACATGGATCAATATAGAAACATCAACCTTTGTCCGCTAAACCTAGTTGGGGGGTCGGGACGGTTCGATGAACCCCGAAGTCGAAAGGCTCGAATGATACTGAAATAAAAACACTAAAACATATGTTTATCCCAAAATAAATAAATAGTAATTAAATAGAAAGGACTAAATCGAGCATTTTTGGAACACATAGAAACTCCCTTCTATAATGTGGAGTAGCTTTCCTCGCACTCTTATTCTTAAGACTAGACGTATGCCCAATCTATTTCTCACTCCATTAAATCTTGTTTACTACCTTCCCCCCAATGTAATTTTTGGCCGACCTCGTTCCTTTTTCATTATATCGTGTTTTTGGTAACACACTTCTGTTTTTTATCGGAGTGACATCTAAGAGTCTACGCAGGGGGTTGGGTAAAGATATCTGTCCATAACCACTACTTAATCTTGTTCTCTCATCTTCTCTGTCATCGTGGCTATTTAAACTTTTTGTTCAAATATCATTATTTCTTATCTTATCCATCCTTTGTATGATCACACATCCACTTTAACATCCTTATTTCCGCTACACCAAGTTTATGGCTCATGTTACTTTTGTAACTGGCCAAACATTCAACTCCGAATAGCTTTGCAGGTCTTATGCTATTCCATAAAATTTTCCCTTTAACCTAAGAGGGATTTTGCGATGCACACAAAATCCGTGGATGCACTGCGCCATTTCATCGCACCTGCTTTGATTCTATGGCTAAACGATCTCATATAATCTGCTCCCCTTTTTTGCAAAATTGAGTCGCAAAATCTCTTAAAAGCATCTTCTTAGGTGACCTTCTGTCCAAGCATGAATCACGGATTCTTGATCATTTCCTCTTTCGGTGACAAACTCCACTTTATGATATTTCCTCTTTACTTCTGACTTAACGTAACATCCTTTGTGACTCTAACGTGTTTCTCCATAATTCTAATTTATCACTGACCCAGTCGCTGGTCTTATCAAATAAGCAAAGATATCATCTGCGGGATAAGATACATCACAGCACCTCATCTGTGGATATCTTTTATAGCTCATCCTATAATTAGTCAGAAAAGCTAAGAGACTCAAGCCAGCCCCCTGAACGTTCATGTAAGACCCGAATGTGAATTGAAAAATAACTTGATGTCCATTACAGGCCGTTCACACGAGTGTAGTTAACCCCAGGTATATATATCCTTGATTACCTCTGCATACGCTTAAGGGTACTTTTTCTTCTCAAGAGTCCACCACGAAACTTTCTTAGGAACACACACTATTCATATGGCTTCTCGAGGTTAATAAACACTTATGTAATTCCTTCTGTCTTTTCTCGATATCTTTCATCAACTGTCGTATTAAGAAGAGAGCTTCCCTGGTAGACATCTTCCCTACATAAATCCAGAATTGATTTAGACAGACATTGGATTTCTACTGCTTAAACGATGTCAATAACTCTCTCCCATAATTTCATTGTATGGGCTCATAGGCTTATGCATCTATAGTTTAGCAACAGTTCTGATATTCCCCTGGTTCTTATAGATAGGCATAATCAATACTCTTCCTCCATTCCTCAGGCATTTTTATTAGCTTGGAAGAACCTCGTTAAATTAGTTTAGTCAAACCAACTTATTGCCACATTCCCCTAAGCACGCATAACTTCAAAAGAGACCCACTAGTCCCAAGGCTTGATTATTTTTTATCTCTTTAAAGCATCCTTATTTTCTTGTGCTCTAATTCTACGCACAAACCTTATATTTAACTCATCAGAGCGTCCTAAATCACATCTCACTTCTATTGCCCTCCCATTATAAAGCTTTTTAAAATAGCTTATCCACCTTTCCTTCACTTCTTCATCTCTTACTAACAGCTTTTTGATGTTCATCCATTGATCTATCTAATCTTGTCAAGTCTTTACTTACTTGTCCTTTAATCTTTTGCAAGCCTATAGATATATTTTTCTCCCTCTTTCCTCC
>JAGVVM010002101.1:0-36369 GCA_019149425.1 Psidium friedrichsthalianum
TTGTGACTTTGATACTCTTTTATTTTCCTCTTTTTAAATATTACACACGTCAAAGTCTTCAGGTTTCTTCCTGTGCCCGCCTTGTTAATTGCAAAGGTGTCCATAGAAGGACAGTATGCGTCGATATATGTCTAGTATTGCAGGTTATTATAATTCCTATAAAATCCGTACCTTCTTGGTGCGCTATCATCACCAGATATCCATATACAGTGTCGGCTAGGCCTACACCCGAGCTTTGTCCACATTAAAATCAAACGAGGCATGCACATATCCCAAACAACTTTTACTGATCACATATACTTTCCGTGGGATTTCATGCACTGTCTTACGTTGTTAAGCCCGTTAAAAAAAAAGTACAGTAAATATGACAATTATGGAAGCCCAAATAAGAAAATTTCTTAACCACCAAAAAAGTTTTCATTCAATACTATAAACGATTACAATGGATGAGAGCAGTGAGCGAAGGGATTGAGGAGACTGGCGTTCGAGAGTGTAATAGCGTTTTCCAAGATGGTTTTACCAGAGCGAGCGGTACGTTTTAGCTTGAGCGTCGGGGGAGAAGATAATTGTTAAAGGAAAAGTCCTGATCTTAATCTCATTTGGGAATTTTTCCTATTTTTTAACCCCAATTAGGCATTTTTTGGGGACAAATGGCCCCTATTTTAGTCTCTAAAACTAAACTATTTCAAAAACCTTTTATTTTGGATACAAAACCCTATGTGTCCTTGTTTTATATAAAAAGTGACCTCCACTTTAAGTACTTATTCGAAAATTTTCCAAAATCTATCAATACATGAACTTTGGCAGTTTTTCTTTCCTAAAACCAACCAAACTCGGGAATCGTCTGAGAATTCCATAAGAGCGTGTGAATCTCCTCATCCATATTGTAGATAAACACATATTCCTACTTCTCAATTTTCTATTGGCAAGATATGTAATGTAACATTCTGAATTCGACCCTTTTTTCGGTGATTTGAATTACAGAATGTTTTTTATGGGGCGCTATAAATGAAATGCTCACTTGGAGCTGGCCACTCTGAGAATGACTAACCGAAAGGAGAAATGCTAACTAGGAATATAAGCACGTGGGGGGGGGAAAAAAAAAAAAACCCCAAAATGTCCGATACGCGTTGACCTCCTAAAAGCCACCTGTTACGTATGAGAATTTGTTTAAAGTTGCATCTTAGAATGAGAGCCACAGAATTGAGTTCCGTAATAGGACAAAAAACGACTCTCAGGAGTGTCACGAGTTGTGAATTTGGACCTTACTATAACGGCGAAAAATGTGCACATGGATCTCGAAATGCCTAGTGCAAAAAGGGGCAATAATTTGGAAATTTCTATCATTGCCCTGGTTTTGTGCTAGAATCCGATGGCATGAGGGTATAGACTATTTTAGAGAGGCTATAAAATTTTACAGCGAAATCTGAGTTACTTTCCGATCGCGTATTGAGCCAAATCACAGCACCGACTTGAGTTCCCACCCGTCCTGAAATTTCATGAATTTTGAAAATGTCTCGTCGGTCTCTTTTTTGACCAATTTGACCACTTTGATCGAAATAATTGAGGCCCAAGCTTCTCAGTTCAAATTTCATAATAGTCTCCAAAATCATCCATTCTTTCAGCGTTATGTGCGCCTTCGGTGAATAATCAACCGCCAATAATATCCTTAGATAATTAGGGTCAAACCACTCTCTCTCCTCCATTATTTCCAGAAAAATCTCTCTCCTTTCTCTCTCTCTCTCTCTCTCTTGATTTCGGATTTCTCTCTCTCTCCCTGCTGAATTTCAGTTTCTGCTGCCAACTTCAACTAGATGCCGACGGAAATCCGACCGTTGGATCATCCCTATTTTCGGATATGTTGTAGTTCAATGTCTTGTGGTTCTATTCCAACTTGAATTACTTCGATCAGAGGTCGTTTAGCCTTCCAAATCTGCTTCGCTGTTTCGGGTCGACGAACTAGTCTTTTGTTACCACGAATTTCATATAGGGCTCATATTAATATATGTTGACCCCAGCGACCTCTAGAGCTCATTTTCATGTGAAAATATTGATTTTCAGCTTGTGAACCAACTCGTTCAGCCTTTGAACAGCCCGGTTTCGAACTTAATCCACTGGAATCCGCCGTTGTCGTCGTTGCCGCCGGTCATCGCCGCATCCTCAGCCCTGTTCTGACTTCATTTAGGTAAGTTAAACCTCTAGACTTCGCTCATGATGTTAGAATTGTCATGGATTAGCTCTAGGGACCGATTGGTGGTAAATCGGTTTAGGAAAATTGGCCATAATCGGCGTATATGCTGGAAATCAATTTCTGTGAACTATGTGTGGGCTGTAGATTGATGAAATGTTGCTGTCCATGCTTGAATAGTGCTATATGTGGTGATTGGAGTGGTTCCCGCGAGGTTCGAATACCGAAAATGGATTTTCGGGATATTTAGAGAGAAAACGGGCCAAGTAGTGTTATGAAATTACTGTTCACGACCCACGAACACTGTTCACGTGCTGTCCCAATTTGATTTTGGTTTTGAAAACGACAAGTTTTGGCGGGTTCCGTGTGTTCGGATACCGAAAAATGGGTTTATAGAGCATTTTATGCAAAACCGGGCTCGGGTAATATTTTATCTTACTATTTCAAATATTTTGGGGCCCGTGTTCGAGTTTTCACTCATTGGTATCAGAGCATCAAGGTGTTTCCCTTGTTATCTTATTCTTCTTTTGATTTCTATGCCTAAGGACGGAGAACCTCACACACCATGAACACTTCTGATGTTACAGAGTCTCAGCCTTCGCATACATCCATCCCACTTTCTCTCTCACCACCCCCAGATCTGCATCATTCCACGGCATCTAAGTTGGACTACCTCTACGAAGTCACGTACCACGAGGATGCTAAAATCTCAGAAACCCAGCTTCCACTCATGAACCCATACGCCACATTTGCTAAACCTCCATCTTTCTCACCCGTCCGAACCATCAAGCAGCTCATTCGACCTACTCCTAAAGCAGTTAAGGAGTATGTCCAATCCTCAAAGTTTGACCAACATCCTATCATGTCCTCCATGAACGAACAGTTCATACACCCTATCCATACCTCCTGAGTTCCCAGCTCAGTGGATTCGCCAGGGGTACTCCCATCTTCATTTCGGAGCAATCCGAATAGCACTTTCCTTTCATGGCCGAAAGGCCTACCTGTGATTGCCAGAGTAGCCTTACTTGATACACGGTTCCTTCAGTATCACATGCTTGTATAGGAACTATCCAGACAACCCTGAATGCCGGAACGGTTTTTGTAACCCTTTTCCCAATTTCAACATGGCTCTGGCAGACCCAAACCTGTTGTCCGCCTTAAAGATTCAGATCCAGATGACAGGTGCGGAACAAACCCCGGATCCATCGCAGCTACGTTACACTACCAGATGGTGTACCGTATCCAGAATCATGCTATTGATCTAACCTGCCAGGAACTGATGCTTTGGTAATAAACATTACCAATGACCAAACCTCTTGTGTCTTTGTCCCAAAGCAGATCCCTCGGGAGAAACTTCTCCAGTTGTTACCAGAAACATGGTAACGAACTACGAACGGATCCATCATCAACCCCCTCCCATCCAGACCACAGATCCCATCTACTCCAGAAAGAAGGAAGGTGAAGTCACCATCACTTTTCCCAAAGAAAAACCCGAGTTTCCCAGACTTCCAACATTCTGTGTTTTACACCAGCCCCAACCGACCCAGTGGGTCAGGAACCAGACCCGAAGCACCACGTCCAATCATTTGACACAAAGGGACGACCAATTCATGCTTTCAAAGACGCCACGGGACATTGTTACTGGGATCCATTCTGCCCCTGTCCCACATGCACTAAACCGGCGGAGCCAGCACACCTCGCAGATGTAAAGACCCGATTTTCCAGAGGTTTCTGGATGGTGATCCTAAAATAGGACCACTTGGGGAGGACCACGGAAGATTTCAATACATGGTCAGGTATGATGTTCCACAAAAAGGCTCAAACTACTGTTGCAGGAAAAGCGTATTCCTTTACCAACCCACCATCAAAACCCATCACCTCACCATTCTACAGACCAATCCAGAAATGGATGAAAAAACATCCTGAAAGTCCAGAGGCTCAAGTTAAGCTTCCTGGACCACCTCTCTTGATCCACCTCAACATACCATCCACATGTTCAACCCAAAAGACTTTCCCCCTCTTCCCACTGTCCGACCGGTACAGCCTCCAGTTTTTCCACCTGCCGAACCCTTCACAGATCTTGATGAGAAATACCGGCACACTCCCAAAATTTCTGGAACTGAGCCAATGGAAACCACTTTAAATTGCAGACTGAGAACGCACTTGCCCAGAATATTGTTTTGAGTGAAGTTCGCACAGAAGTCACTCATATAAGAAGAATGCTTGAGGACTTCCAAAAAGGTTAACCCTCCTGGACAGGGCAAAATCCCCCATCATTACCTTGAAGATCAAACTCCAGAAATGGAGAAACTCCGGAAACAGATCCGGATTTTGCAGCAACAGCTTGAAGCAAAATAGCCAGGCCTCAGCCTACGGCTCCACCAGCTCCTGCGAAACAAGCCTGTTTGGCCCAACTTTTCCCTACAAAAGTTCGTTCACTCCTCAAACAATCCCTCAAATGTCGTCTGAGGAAGCACTGTTATTCCCTCCTTCGGCGAGTCCCTCGCGGCTCAAACGCCACAGAGAAGAGCACTCCGTTTGGCCGAAGAAAAGCGACACAGCAACAAGAAGAGGAAAGGAACGACAAGCAGGAAAATTCCAGAGGATCCTGATGCTCCATCGGACTCGAAGCCCTCAGTCCAGATGATCTCCAACCCAATCGAAGGATTTCTTCGACGACAAGCTCAGGAACAGATTCCTACCACTCCTCAGATTACTTATCAGGTAGATAAATCTGATTCGGAAACAGATACCTCTGAAGGGAGTAATGACTCCTATCCCGATCCATCTTTTCCCGCCATTTTTATGGCCGATCCAGATGATCCCATTGATGAAGCCATTCCTCCTCTGGCCTCAGAAACACCAAACTCCAGAACTTCCAAATACTTTACCTTGATGACGTTCCCCCTTATAAATGGCCTGATAGAATTCAGGAGTTCCATGCATGGCTTTTGGCCAGGGAACTTCAAAGACCATGATACCTACGCTACCTTCTAGAGTTTGTAACCCATTTCACAGGGACATTAAAGCGTTGGTGGTCTTTGGTAGGAGAACAAGACCAGATTTCCTTCTTATCAGGAACCTTTGACAATGCACTCCTGATAATTCACACCTATTTTGCTGGACGAGTCCAGAACCTTGTGGACTTGAAACGGAAGGAATTCTTTGAGAGGAAATGCTGTTCGCTTGAGAAGCGAGACCTTGACCGACACTTTAAGATCATGCTCAAACTCTTTTATGAGATCGGCGGAGATATCAACCTCAAAACGGTGTTTATGGCGTCAATTCCCAAGGAATTATCAGACACAGTAGAAAAGTCTCTCCATGCTGCCCAGCGCACAGTGTTAGACTCAACTCTCGGTGAGCTTCACCAGGCTATTCAGATAGCCATAGAAGACCTGTGTCATCGACGTGAACTTTTCCAGCGATATATGAAGGAGAACCACCGCATCAAAGAAGCATGCGACAGATCGCATTGAAAATTAAGTGCCCCAGGAACTGCGACGGATTGGACTGTACTAAGTCCAAAAAACCCAGACACTTTCGCAAGGGACATCGAGGAGACCGACACGGCAGCAAACCCAGAAAAAGAAGTGGAAATATTTGAGACGGAAGATGCACAAATCCACCTCAAAGCATGCAAAATCAGACAGATGTTTTATCTATAACAAGAGGGGCCATTACGCGAAGAATTGCCCTAAGGCACCCAAGGGGCAACGGCTGATTAAGCAGCTTGAAAAGGTATGCAGTATTTCTCTCGAGGAAGATGACATTGAGTCAATGTTCTCGTATGATGACGAGCCAGAACCAGAAACTGTTTTTTGCTATACAAGAAGAGTTATCAGACTCTTCTGATTCCTCCTCAGAATACATGTACGCTTTTTTCCCACTTACCGTGTCCACCAAACCGACTCACCCTTCGATACACATCCCTACATCTTTGTCCACATCCATTCCCCACACCTGCCCAAAACGGCATCTCTTGTAGCTTTGGTTGATACTGGAGCCACGGTATCATTGCTAACACCAAAGTTCTTCCACCCTCCTGCTGGACCCACATCTCACAAACTTCACTTCAGCCTCAGGAGACACTTTTTCCTCGTTGTGCAAAAGCATTCAGTCACAATGAAATCATGCCTGGTTGTCAGGTTACCACACCCATCTTGGGATGTGATGCTCCAAACAGAGACTTGTTCTTGGTTGGGACATTCTGTCCAAACTCAAAGTGAGGATTCTTCCTCACGGACTCAAATACAAGTCGCAAGTGAAAGAATTCACTGAACCCCAGAGACTGTATTCAATCTCACCACAATTGCTGGACCCCATTATCCAGACTTTGAAAGATCTGTGCGCAGATAATCACGGTCATTTTATGACCAAGCATTCAAACCCACTTTGGAAAAATCCTGACTTCTATGTCAAACTCCCTTTCAGATCAGACCTTGAGTTAAATCCTACAAAGGCCACCCACTCTGGGATGAATCCCAAAGAACTCCAGCTGGCTGAAACAGAATGCGCAGATTTGCTGGAACAAGGCCTGATAGAACCCATTGATCCCCTCAAATCACAATGGGCATGTGAAGCTTTTTATGTAAACAAGAAAGCAGAACAACTCAGAGGCAAACTTCGGCTAGTCGTAAACTACCAGCCTCTCAACAGCTTCCTACGGGACGATAAATTCCCGCTCCCATACAAAAACTCTTGGTTCACCAGCCTGGTCAATGCAAAGATCTATTCGAAGTTCGATCTCAAATCGGGCTTCTGGCAATTGGGTATTCACCCTGATGAACGGTTCAAGACTGGTTTTGTATCCCGAACCATCATTACCAATGGACCGTATTGCCATTCGGGCTCAAAACAGCCCCCTCCATCTTCCAAAAGGCCATGTGCCGTATTTTCCAGCCCATCCTATCACAAGCCCAGATATATGTCGACGACATATTACTCTACAGTATGGACGAACAGTCCCACTGTACCCTTCTCGAAAAATTTGCCTCAATTGCCCATACTCATGGCATTATGTTGTCCGAGAAGAAGATGCATTTAGCTCAGAAAGAAATTGAGTTTCTTGGGCATGGAACTTGATGGAGAAACATATTGTCCAAAACCGCACATCGCGGAAGAACTTCTCAAGTTTCCTCAGAAGCTGACGAGGAAAGAAACAGAAGTCTTTCTAGGTATCGTGAACTACCTAAGGGATTTCGTTCCGAAAATAGCAGTCCATCTCAGACCGCTTCAGCAAATGCTGAAAAAGGAACCTCCCCCATGGGGAGAGGCCCAGACAAAAGCAGTAGCATTCCTGAAGAAACATCTCCAGAACTTACCACCGCTAACCATCCCATCCGATGGCAAGCGAATTCTTCAGACAGACGCCAGTGATACTCACTGGGCGGCCATCCTAATTGAGGAAAAGAATGGTAAGAGAAGTATCTGCGGCTACAAGAGTGGTTGCTTCTCCCAAGCAGAGATGCATTATCACTCCACTTTCAAGGAGATCCTTGCCGTAAAAAACGGCATCAAAAAGTTGAGTTCCACCTCATCGGAGTCCACTTTCTTATTGAAATGGACATGGCCTCATTCCCGCAAATGATCAAGTTCAAACAGCGGCAGATCCTCACCCTCAGTTATTGAGATGGGCCGAATGGTTTTCAAAGTACTCGTTTGATACAAAACATCTCAAAGGAGACAAAACGTGTTAGCAGACTTCTTATCTCGCCCCAAAAGATGAGAACTGTTAATATGTTTGTCAAACGTAGGTATATTGGACCAGAACGATACTGGACTCAGGATATTCAGCCAACATGGGTAATCTTTCAGTACCCACCGGAAGTTCGAGATGTCATCAGAAATGGGAGATTCCAAGATCTACATGGCGTACTCCAGGAGTACCACAGACAAGTTATGGAATATTACCATGGTCTCATGCTCCATGATTTTGACACCAGGTATCCATACATTAAGCCGTTTAGATGGAATCCTCAACAGATATTTCCGGAAGACCAGAAATGGTTCTTTGGCTCCTCATGCATTTCTACACAGTTGCAATAGAGTTCCCTACTGAACAACTCTACCAGACCATCCGCAGAGCGAGACGCGAAGAATTCGGAGATCCTAGCATGAAGATGTTCATGCAAATGCTGTTATGGTTTCAGACCATTCAATCTTGGGATAGATTTGTTACATCCCATAACAGGATTGGGAGACCAGAACCTGAAAGGAACACCATCATCATCTTCCACCGTCCCTGGTCATTCATCAATTCATCAGGTTATGGAGAAGTCTCCAGTGAGCCTCCACTCACAGGTCTAGCAACGTTCAGACCTCAACAGAACCTCCAAAGGTTCATCATCTACAAGACACTAGGCCACAGCATCAGCACTGATCAGCGCGAATACCGGAACCTTCAGCACACTTTATGCGAAATGAACGGCCAAATCCCACAGCAGATATGGCCGATGGACCCCATGATACCAGTCCCATGGGAACAGCCAGATCCGACAAACAGCCGGCAGACGCTCCAATGATCGATTCCCAAGATCCGTATACACTGGACTCACCCTGGAATCGCCTTGCCGACACCGACAACCAGACACCAGGACAAAGTGCAGGACCAAGTACCTCGGACCCACCGCCCCTTACTATTGACCAACAGTACTGGTGGGACATATACCAGAGTAACCGAGATGGAGACAGCCGTACTCCAAACCCTGCACCCAGCCATGCTTCAGACACGACCCCCGAGCATGAGGATTAGTCCTAGCTCCTTTATGTCTAGTCCTACCGAAAGTTTGTAATAATTGACGAACCTTATCGGCCTGCGTGCCCCGTTCTGTCAATCTGTGTGTGTCTGTAATTATTGTCTTTCCCTATTTCGTCGGTGGTGTCTTCCTCTCCCTCTATATAAGGAGAGCCTGGTTGTATTTGTGTTTATGAAGTTTTCACCCTGTGAAATAAGAAGTGTGTTTTCCTACCATGTTCTAAACATTCCCTCTTCTCCTTCCAAGGGCCTCTAGAACTCAAAATGAGAGTAAGGTATTAAGCAACCCTCGAGCATCCTGGTAGTACCTCTGCACTCGCCGGTTCGCCGGATCTTGTGTACGAGAAAGGGACCCTAGATCCTGCATTTCTCTGCGTAAGGTCTCTGGTCCGAGGTTCTCTAGGCACTAACAGGGATCCCTTGACCTGCTTACACATTTCATGGTTTATGCATGACCATTCCACATGTTTTATTTGCCAACTCTGTATAAGGAGCGTAAACTACATATGATGCATTGAATGTACAGAATGGGGGATGATAGGATGATGAAAGGCAAGCCATTTCCATACACGTCCTGCATTTTAATCCCCAGTGAGTTGAGCGATAAATAGCCCATTTCCTCAAGGTAAAGGGTTTTCTCGCAAAAAGTACAATAGCCGAAGTGAAGGAGGCATTTAATCTCTATCCAAACACTACAGGTGTCCATTGGTTAACCCCTTTGAGCGGGTAGTTTCATTTCTTACCCCTGTCAAGAACAACCCCATGTCGGGGCCTAACGGAGGTAATTCCAGCAGCAGCATGAGGTAAATGGTTAGAAATTTTCTTGCTTGGACTATATCAATCTTCGGTATTTCTTTGCATTATACTCGAACTTTAATTCAAGTGGTTTAGGATGACAAAGAGCATTTGTTTCTCTATCCTATACACTTATATCCTTTGCATAGCCCATTTGAGTTTGGAAATTCATTTCTTCAACCCTTATTGGTGATCATTACATTCTAAGATGAAGACAGGACCATCTCCAAGCAGAAGAACTCAAAAGAGAATCAGGTCAAGAGAGAATTCTCGAGTGACTCACCTTGTATGTTAGATTGTTCATATAATGTTTAGCATTAATTTTTGTAAAATATCTTGTTGTTGTAATTCCTTACAAAGAAAAGGATTCAAAATCACGGGATTGTCAAAAAAGAAAAAGAAGCAAGTACAGCCTAAACGAAAAAGGGCCTGCTCCAGAAAATTGAAACGTCAAGAGAAAGAAAAAATGAAGACGTCGAAAAAAAATTAAAAAAAAAAGGGAGTCGGGAGTAAGAAAAGCAAAGGCTGATCCCATAAAAATCCTGGGCAGTAAAACGAAAAGTGCCTATCAAAAGCAAGGTCAATGCCCATTCAATCTTTGTTTATTTGTAAAGTACTTCCGAAGTTTGAACGTACATTTTTGTATGTTTACTTTTCTTGTAAATCTCCAACGGGGACTGGTTGTAAAGAAGACTCCCTAGAGAAGTCAGCTTGCAAAGTGCAAACTCAGCAGAAGATTACCATCCCTCAAGCAATGATGGGACCTTTGAAGATTATTCCAGAAAGGTCAACATCGATGACAAGTCAGCAATGATCATCAACGTCAAGCTCTTCTCATATACTTTCTGAGATAAAAACAAGCTTTTTTGTTTCTCATTCCCCAATCCTAATCTACGTTACAACCCTTGAAAGTCTCTTCAGATTATGGCACTTAAGTTAAGTTAATGTAGAGTTGAATGATTTTAAGTATTGCTCGAAGAGGTACGAGCAAGATTGTTTCTTTCTCATTTTTGCAGGTTCTTGACTTGTAAACCCAAAGCAGATAATAAAGAGTTCCTTTTCAATGGCCTTGACTCGACAAAGAGTCCCCTTTGCTAAACCATTGAACCAGCTTACATTACGGTCCTAATCAAGACCTCCAGATCGGCTCGGTTGTACCAATTGCGAGATTACTCAAACCCTTGTCAAATGCGATGATGGTAAGATTGAGTGATTTCTTGAATCCTGCAGCTAGGATAAACAGCTTTTCTCGAGAGTGAGAGAAAGCCCTTTTTGACTGAAGTCCCCCATTCAGATCACATTCGATGCATTTATGAAATAATGACCTCCCTAAATAGAATTGGTAATGCAAACTGACAAAAGCGTTATGCATAATCCACATTATGAGTTACTACATCATACATAGAATGTTTCTAACTCAGCTGAGTAGTTTTGCATGAACCCAATTGATGGATTTCAGCATATCTGTTTGCATGTGTTATATCTAACATCTTCTAAGCAGATGCATTTTCGATGTTCAAGTTGCCTCCCAAGGTCTCGAAAGTTATCCGAGATTGTTGAATGAACATATCCTGCTAGCAAGTGCCCACCAAGCAACCTTCCAAGTCCTCAGGTAAGTATATCTTCAACCTGAACCTTTCAAGAGAATGAATACTGATGATTTCAAGTACTCCAATCCGTTATGACACATACGATCATTCAAGTATCCACCTTCTTCGATGAAGTGTGATTTTTATGAAATGCATGTCGCATTAGCATTGGTTTTATTTATGTGCATGATTATACTTCAAGTGAACAAGCAGGTATGTGCAGTCAGCCTATCTATTCCTTGACCATGACTCAAAATCCAGGTAAGATTTTCTAAATCCTTTTCAAATTGACAGCTCTACAAATGTTAGTTGTGATTCGCGTCTATCCAACTCATGATCAGACCTGCTCTCATGAGATGATCATCTATTCACGATCGACCTGCTCTCGTGTTCTTGATCTCCATCTTTATCAAATCACGATCGACCTGCTCTCGTGATCTTGATCTAGATATTTACCTAACTCATGATTGACCTGCTCTCATGAGATATTCATCAGTTCACAATTGACCTGCTCTTGTGTTCTTGATCATTTTCTTATCCAATCATGATCGACTGCTCTCATGAGATGATCATCTATTCATGATCGACCTGCTCTCGTGTTCTTGACTCCATCTTTATCAAATCACGATCGACCTGCTCGTGATCTTGATCTAGATATTACCTAACTCATGATTGACCTGCTCTCATAAGATATTCATCAGTTCACAATTGACCTACTCTTGTGTTCTTGATCATTTTCTTTATCAGTTCACGATCGACCTGCTCTCGTGTTCTTGATCTCCATCTTTATCAAATCACGATCGACCTGTTCTCGTGATCTTGATCTAGATATTTACCTAACTCATGATCGACCTGCTCTCATGAGATATTCATCAGTTCACGATCGACCTGTCTCTCGTGATCTTGATCTCAAAAACCTTTACTGACCTACGATCGACCTGCTCTCGTGATTTCAGAAAGCATTCTATCTTCTCATGGTGACCCGCTAAAACGATGGTGGTCCCAAGAGACAAAAAGTGCAGCTTGAACCATAACTCAAGCACATTTTCTCCATTACATATATTGCGCTGTCTTGCATCAGAATGAGATTTCTGATAACAGATAGGCCCCAGTATCTTAAGATCCTTGCATCCACAACAAGAAGCTTGGAACTCAAGAGAATCACCAGCATTATGAGGTGTTTGGTAAGACCAAATCTCATATGCGATCCATGTGTAGGTTTTTACTCCATTTACTTGGAGTATAGAAGTCTTAACACATGTTATTTATAGTTCTGCATATCATTCATCACTTCATTGGCATAAAAAATGGGATTGAAAGTCCCGCAAAAAAAAATTACATCATTCATTTCATTTGCATTATCAAAATTTAGGTTCAATTGGTCTTTGAGCGAAACCTCTGCGAGCCTCCACTCAAAGAGGGGCAGCTGTTGACACCTAAATTTGATTTTTCTTTTTTCATTCATATTACACAAAATTGAGAATTAATCTCACCAAAAATATTTCTCCATGCATTGCATATTTATTTTTTCTACATTGCATTTTGCATCGACGGTGGGGAATTGAGCTTAAATTGACGAGCAATGGACCCGAGCAAGCTTGAGAAATCGGCTAAGGCTAGCAATGGGTGTGTCGAAAATTATGAGAGTTTTGGACTTATTTTCAGATTTATTCTAGCCTATTAGGATTTTTGAAAAAAAAATCTGAATTTTAAGAGTTTATGAAGATGAGACTCTTTAAAATTTAGAATTTTCGATCCTGCGGTTGAAAGCTAATCCTATGCTCGGAGTCTATCCTACGGTCAATAGAATTCCTTGTGCCTATATAAGCTAACTTAAGCTTAGGGTTGAGGAGGCCAATTCACTATTGAATACATAGCATATTAGAGGGCCACGTTAGAGACATAACAGCCAGAGAGCTTCACGTTGGGATCTTCACAGCAACACATAGAGAGGAAAAGAGGCGCTGGTTTCATTCAGGGCACACCTACCATGTGAATGAGTCCATGAAGCAAGTGGTGGCACATCACAGAAGAGCCACAAATTGACAATACAGAGAGCTCCATGCCGAAAAATCATCTCGAAGAGGGAGTGTCATTTTCCCGATTTTCTTTTTCTATTGGCAATTTTTAATGCTTGTTGAGTCCCACGAATAGCTACGATTATTCTTTTTTTTTGCTCATCATGGTCGGCAATCTCTCTAGAATATGTATCGAGAGAGACACGTGAGATCTAAGGGAGAGAGGGTGTTATGGCAAAGTCCTTTCATGGCGAAGTCGTCGGTTGCCTCATCACCGATGCCTGTGCCTTGGTGCTATGTTGTTCCCTATTGACTTGCTCTGACGATGGTTGCCATCCAGCCGAGAGAAAAGCATAGAGAAGAGATGTTGAAAAAAGCACTAAAAAATTCTCCTCACTTTGTGTTCAATTGATCTTTACTCGATGCCACTCGGTGCTGTGTTTTTGCCGCCATTCCACCCTAGATCGTGCTACTGTTGGTGCCTATTGTCACTGATATTCGGTGCCCATCCTCCCTATTCCATCCTTGAATTTGCTGTTATTAGAGGACGATTTCACTGCAATTTGATGTCTGAAGCCCTTGCTGTTTAGTGATCAAAACTGCAGTTGTTAGGTGTTCAAAAACTTGCTGTCTAGGTCAGTTTTGTCACGGTTTTCGCCGCTGAATCAAGGCTGGTTTCACCACTGTTTTGCTGCAGGTTTAGGGTCGGATTCATCATTGTTTTGCCGCTGTTTGGGGTCAGTTTTTATCGCTGGTTCAACACTGAGTTCTCTGCTGTTCAGTGCCCAAATTTACTGCTGTTCAAGGTGAACTGGTCCTAAAAATTGTCATTGCAAAGAATGTCTCAACAGAAGCACAAATCTGTCCTTGCCGAAGTTCTTTGCTTGGGTGATTTTCCCTTGGTCGAGCCAATCGTCTAATTCAATTTTGGCAACATTACCTCGGAATTAGAGATTGTACGCGCGCTAGAATTTGGCTTGGAAAAAGGTAAAATTTCTGAATTTTTTGCAATTCATGCTCATTTTACTTAGAGAACTTGCATGTATGTTATATCGTTTTGATGAACATATTCGACTTGCAATTAAAGTGAAAATTTACTCCTTTTCCTGAATTGTGCTAAGTTCAGAAAATTGAATTCCCTTGCTAACAATTTCTGATTTTTTTAGATTAATTCATTTGATCATGAAATTGCTCGGATAATCTTGAGGATTGATACAATATGATTGGAAAGAAAACCTTTTCTCAAAGTTAAAACTTGTTGGGCATTTTTCTAAGATTGAATTGGATTAGTTGAAAAAAGAAAAGGAATTTTTGTGAACCAAAGATTGATTTCCTGCACATGTGTCACCTTAGTTGAATTCGGTATGTCCATGGATGAGTCTTGCTTCGAATTTTATCTCATGAGTGGTTGAGTTGTCTTATCTTGTGATTTTATTGATGTTATCTCTATGTTGTGGATGAGGTTTATTAAATCAAACTTCATCTAATCTTTGAGAAAATTTGAATTGGATAACGTCGGACTTGTTGTGGATAATCCTTTGCTTTGAATGTTTATCTCTAGCATGCGAGTTGGTTGAGATGTTTATCTGAAAGTTATCTTATCTTATCTCTGGAGAATTTCTTAGGTTTATTTGATTTAAGGATAAGATTTGATTGAACTAGATAAATTATCCAAATTTTTGAGAATTATCTGAATCAGTTTCAAATCCTTAAAGATAATTTTCTCAAGCTTGAATTCAAATTTCAAAAGGAAAGGTGGACCCCACTTGAGCACTTTCGGTCACCCCTTCTATTTTTATGAAAAAAAGAAATTAAATTAAATTGCTCACTCTGCTTTTTATTTTATTTTTTTTTGGTCATGTTTGATTGTTTGCACATTTTTTAAACAAATATGTCCATAATATATGCTCCCTTTGTGCCTAGACCCTTCGGAAAATAAATTGTATGCCTTAGCCACGGTCTTGTGGAATGGGACGGCAATTTAGTATAGAATTTCGTGTTCTGCCCTTTGGTAATGAGGGACGATGTTATTCTATACAAATTATCCGCATACTGGCTCGAATCTCCGAGAACGTAGCGGATAAAATTCTTCTCCAGCCCAGATCTTTGGGAATGAGTGAATTTGTCGAAAAAATCGAAATTAAAAGGTCTATTATGGGCATTTTTGTTTAATTTCGTTAAATCTTTTGTTTGTTTCGTTCAATAAAAAATCCAAAAAAAATAGCTTTTTTTTTTTTCATTCACATCATCAATCAAGTGGATTCTTCATGAAATTTGGTACCGAAAGGGCATTAATTTTTTTCAAATTAATGTAATCAAGTCTCCGGACTCATTTTCTCTGGTTCGCAGAAATAAATTAATTCTCCCATTAATTTATTTAGGTTTCTAATCGACCTACCAATAACGATTAGTGGCGGCTCTGAATTGAATAAACTTTTGCATGAAAAGAACTTAAGTTGCGATTCGGTAGGACTTGGGAGGGTCTGAATTAGGTTAGTCAATTAACCTAATAATCCATTAACCTAGCCTCGATTTTAGGTCGCGACACCGTGCAGGAGGAGGGTAGACACAGACAAGAATAAACACGTGCAGAGAACAAGAATATAAAAGAAATCAGGGCAAGAGATTAATTGATGAGCACAAGCAAAGAAGTAGAGACAAGAAATCAGGGCTAGAAATTTAATAAAACCACCTTGGTCAGATCTCCCTGGAACAATCAGATTTGGCAAGAAGGAGGGCGTCGGCAAGCAAGAGGAAGTTGGGGATGCCGTCGGAGGCGTGGGTGCCAAGGACGAGGTTGTTGACTGCGAGGGAAGGGTTGTCGTCGAAGAGCTGGGGAGGGAGCGGAGCCCAATGGACGGTGAGACTCGAGGGATGGCCACTTGCTGGTGAAGCACAGTGGACACCGTTGGCGGCAGAGCCTAGTGGACTGTGAGACTCAAGGGAGCGGAGTAGCGAAGCCCCAGGATGGCTGCTCCACTTGATATCGATGATCGTCACAGATAGATTCGGTCTTGCTGCATTGTGACTTGAGTCGAGATGAAAAAAAAAGAATAGAAACTAAGAAGGTCCAAATTAGGGTTTATAGTGTATATATCCCGATTTCAGTTTCTAAAAATGCAAAATTCGGAACGAGACCCTAGTTTACTAGAACCTATAACCAAACTGGGAATCACAGGTTTGGTTTTCCAGTTATTGATTTTACCTTAAAACTATACTCATCCCTATTCAGACTCTAAATGGGACACTTCCGAGGAGTAGAAATCGACCTGATCTGGCTCCAAAACACAGCGCCCGCGTGGCAAGGTTGCTGTGGGATTGATGGGGCAAAATTGGACCGCGTCTTGTCTCTAATGAAGTTGGACAACAAGTTGATGCTCTTGAGGAGCCAAACTGGGGACTTCAAACCCACCTACACATGTGGAGACACCTTTTCTTTCACTCGCATGTGCAAGAAGACGTGAGAAAAATCTTTAAAAAAAAAAAGAGAGGGAAAAGATAGAAGCGGTGCTTCTCGATATTACCTTTCATAATGCAAGAAGAGGCCGAGTGTGGCGTAGGAAAGAGACTCTTTGGGGAGATTGACATCGAGCCTAATGCCGATGCTAGCGAAAGTATGAAGGACGATGGGTTGGCATCCTACATATTTGACTTCTCAGTACCCTGCGACTTGAGGAGCAGAAAGGCGTGGAAAGAAGACAATGGAAGAGAGGCAATTTGCAAGAGCCGGAAATTGAGATGTCAAAGGCATGAAAAGAAAAAAGGAGGAGGAAATGAAACTCACAAGCCAAATAGAAGAAGAAGAAAGAAGCAAAATTAAAAGAGCTGGTCAAACAAAAATATGATCACTTTTGTGAAATTGTGATATAAGTGATGGACCACATAAGGAGTGGTACGATCAAATCACAAAAAAAAAAAAAAGTCCAAACCTAAAGAACGAGTGAAAAAAGCACGGCCTCCCTATTTATATAGAAAAAGTTATCCACAGAATCTACCGAGTAATAGCTAAGATCCAAAAAAATATCGCCTCTAAATTAAACTAAAATGGGTCCACGTGGCGCCCCCATTCAATCATCCTCCCCAATACATGATGCTCCTACCGCTTCGCTGTCTCTGGCCCCTGACCCCGCTCTGCAAATCAAGAATTGAATATTGATACCGACACTCCCAAGAAAAATTCTCTCTTTCGATTCTCCGCAGTTATTCTTCGGTCTTGGAATCGTGGGTCGCTGCGAGATCTCGACGATCGCGGAGAAAGGTGCGAACTTTGGAGGACATGGGCAAGTATGGGTACTTGAAAATGAGGACGGATCGAGAAGCGAGCGACCAGATCGGCTCCGATCTGAAGGAGCTCGGCGCCGCCGCGAAGAGGCTCGTGAACCACGCCATCAAGTTGGGGAGCCTGGGGTTCGGGACTACGTTCCTTGAGTGGGTGGCTTCGTTTGCTGCAATGTGAGAGCTCGAATTCGACTCTGCCTCTGTCGTTGTACTCTCTGTTTCTCCTCGGTCATCGAAAATGTTCCCCATGCTGCGAATTTATACGTTAATTTGGCATGTTCTTGCTCAATTCGCGTGATTCGTTCTCGTTGCATATGGCAGATGATGACCTTTTCTCAGTTGTTCTTTTTGCATTGAGCTCAGTATACAGGTCTTCGGTACCTTCGGTTGATTTCCATTTGGTCTAGTCTTTCAGTGTCAAATTCGCTATAGTCTGATTCTGAAGCGATTAAGAGAGTGTATCAGATGTTATCTGAAGCCTCTGAGCTTTTTGAACTGCTTTGCAAAAATGGAGCTTGGTCATTGGTTCTTTTTTTATCTGTGAATTGTTGCAGCTGACCACAACACCGAGATTGCTGCAGATTTCGCTTAGCCTTTGCAAGATCTGTGTGGATTTGACAGATGTATAAAACCCCAGATGAACTTTTTTTGTATATGAGTATAATAAAACTTGTGAAATTTAAGGGGATAGAATTTTATGGCAGAAGCGGCACGTCCAGTTTTCGTTTTATGATTGAAGTAGAAAGTGAGGGTAGATATAGTGAGCACGAGTTTTGTACTTGAAACTCATATGACAAATTCGGATGCTGATGAAAGTGGTCTTTCGGTTTTTGTTCGTGCAGTTATTTGTTGGTCCTGGATCGAACAAATTGGAGAACGAACATCCTCACGGGATTGTTGATCCCATACATATTCTTTAGTCTTCCTTCGCTATTGTTCAACATATTCAGGTGACTATGAAACTTTATAAAACCATTGTCATTTGTCTGAATTTTTTTTTTTTTTCCTCTCGAAGTAACTTTTCATCTTCAATCTCGCGCAGGGGAGAAGTAGGAAAATGGATTGCCTTCGTTGCTATTATACTGCGACTGTTTTTCCCTCGGCATTTCCCAGGTATTGTTTTCTTTTGCACGTAAGTTACACTTTCATTGTGGCATATTTGTTGAAGTGCTTACCTGTGCTTTTGCTTATTCTGCCAGCAATTTGCTTATCTAGACTTTTAAATACACTCTGCATCCTATGTCAGATGAGACAACGCAATGTGTATTTGCTTTTCGCGCTTTAATTCGGTGAACAGATTATTTCATTTCCTTAAGACAATTTTTCATATTGTATCATCTATGGAAATACTAAAACCATGTACTCTGGCTAGCCAAAAGAAGTCTGTCTCGTAAGAATCAACTTTTAGCTTGATGAGAGAGTAATCTGTGTAAGATACAGTGACTGGCATGCTTCATCACAGTGCTCAACTTGATGAGAGAGTAATCTGTGGAAGATACAGTGACTGGCATTCTTCATTACAGTGCTCATCTTTATTTTCTGGCTGTTACATCATTATCTTTGAGTTTCCAATTCATCTGCTATTCACTTTCATAATCCCTGTTCACGGTCGTATTTTTTGGGTCCAGATTGGCTGGAAATGCCAGCTGCTCTGATTCTATTGATAGTGGTGGCTCCGAGCTTATTCGCTAGCACCATCAAAAGCAGCTGGATCGGAGTGTTGATATGTCTTATTATCGCATGTTATCTTCTACAAGAGCACATCCGAGCATCTGGTGGCTTTAGAAACTCGTTTACACAGCCACATGGCATTTCAAACACCATTGGAATACTTATCTTGCTGGTTTACCCTGTGTGGGGGTTGGTGGTCTATTTTCTATAGCCAGTTTCAGCAGGTCGGCATTGTTTTGGCAGTGTGAATCCATGTTGCTTCTTTCGTTGTTTGGCAAGATATTGATTCATGCAGACTTGTTATTGTTGCTTATTAATGTAATAGTTGGAATATCCTTATTTTAAGACTCAAATCAATCAAGTAGATGCGAATTATTTTTCAGATCTTGGTCTTGCTTTCCGCTGTGAGAGCTTGGTATGCAAACAATGATACTTGCTCACTAACGTGAGTCCTTTTCTCCTTAAAAGTTCTTGATCTCATAGGTATCATATAGACATACAATACCCGCCCACTGGAGGGTCGATTCTGGGATCATTTTAGCATTTTTTTTTGGTAAGTGGTGCTTCCGTATGGTACCTTGTATAGATGATTTTAGTATTTTGGAGTTTATGTGCCGGTTTGTAAAGTCGATTTTTAGCTTTTGTATTTAAGAAAAAAAATTTAGATCACTGGTTTTAGGATGGTCGAACCGAGTAGATAGGTAACTGAGTTACCAGAGACAATTCGGTTTCTATGAGTCAAAGGCAGGTGCTTCCGTCTCTGCTTTTCTAATTTCCACTTTCCTTTCTTTTCAACCTTCAAATTCACCTCACAGACCAAGAGGTCAAAGAGCGATGAGTCACGACTGGGCTTTCCACTTGCTTCGATTTGGAATTTTTAAAGTAAAACCGCATAACCATTCAATGCTTGATCAGTCTCATTTGTTGGTGCGGACAATCGAATTGTTCAATCTGTGATTTTTTTCGTTTGTACCTTACCATTTCTGCATATCCGGAGATCGCAGGATTCCTTGGCAATTATCAATATGAAGGGAAAACAAAATTCATGAATCTCCGATGCAGCCGAATTGAACTATATTTAATAGCAAGAATTATATGTAAAACTAGGAGGACTTGATGGTTTAAGAGATTGACAAATGAAAATAGATCCTGTTTGCTCCTTCCTAGCATCAAAGTATTCGAAAGCATCTGTCAAGTATAGACGAAGTTGTGAAGAAGATGGACTGATGAACAGGCCTTTGCGATAATTCGTTCCTGAACTCGATCGATTCTGCAGGAAAGGAACAATCTAAATGTAGTTCTAAGCAGATGACCAATGCTGTGGATGTGTACTTATGGAGCCATGCCCTCCAATAACGGCTCCTACACTTTATTCGCTTTTGCTTCAGAGTAGAGCTTGTCTATACAGTCCTACAGGAAACCATCAGCAGAAGGACACTCAGATTTAGTGCAGTCATTTGCAGTTTTGACAGATAATAAGTGTAATGTGCAAGACCTTATTAACAAAATCTAGGTAAAAATTAGTACCACCCGAGATTATTAGTTTCACCCGGCACTTGGTATGAAGAAAATTTTTTGAAAATTGGTACTGCTTAATGTTGTTATGTAAGTCACTCGATGCAGCCTGCGTGCTTGCAATTGTGCAGACTATAAGATGCAGATGTCATAAGGTTGAGTCTAGCGGAGCTGCAAGAATTTGCTTATTTGTCGCATACAGATTCTCTTGTTACAAAATTGGAGGCGATCATGAAACAGAGGTATCGTTAGCAATCTCGGCTCCCAGCTATCTTAGGAAACAAGCTAAGAGGCTAGAATGAGCACCTTGTAGTATTTGAGCAACTGCGGGCGCTTCAGTTTGAAGGTCGGAGTGATCAGATCTCTCTCCATGTCAAAGAGATTAGGCTCCAAATGGACCGCTTTCAACATCTCAAAACCTCGAAGCTGCACGGAGAATTTCATGTCAGGCGGCGAAATGGAATGCCGTGCTTTCGCATTTTGTAAGAGGTAGGAATTTATCATCTGCATTACTTTGTGCTTCTGGCCGGTGCTGTTTAGCTCGTCCAACAAGTACTTCTTCGCCTTGAGATTTTGGCACAGCGATTGGAAATCCCCTGTGACACCATGGTTTGCCGCCCAGTCCTCGAGGGCCTTCCGTTCGGGGACCACTACGGCCACAAGGAAGGACTCGAAGCTGTTCCCATATACCCAGATCTGTTGCAGAAAACGTGGGAAGAAACATAAACTATGTAAAATCAGAAAAAAAATGTTTGGCCTGCGTCTGCTATACTTCATATGAACTTGCAAGGGCATACCGAAGTCGCAAGAGGGCAACGCTGATACACGCTCTCAACATTCTCTACAGCGACATATTCACCTTGAGAAAGCTTAAATATGTTCTTTTTCCGATCGATGATCTTCATTGCCCCGTTTGGCTGCCACTCACCGATGTCGCCTGCAAAACTCGGGGTTCATAAGATCGGCCAATCGTTTCTTTAATACTAAGCGACGGCTGAAATCAATGGTAAGAACAGATCTGGGATATGTCTACTCCAAATGTTCGATTCGTTTACCTGTGTGAAACCAGCCATCAACAATGACGTCGTTAGTGAGGTCTTGGCGCTTGTGGTAACCGGAGAATAATGTTGATCCTCTCAGACAAATCTCTCCACGAGGTGTGCTCGAAAGCGCATCATACCCCATATCAGGCACAGACTCCAGCCTCGCTTCAATGGATGGCATGGGGACACCGACCGTTCCCATCATCGAGAACACGTTGCCTATGGATGTGAAGCACCCGCCGCAACTTTCCGTAAGACCTGAGAGAGAAAAATGCCAGTGAAAGGATGAAATCAAACCAAATTACCAAAGTTTCGACCAAAGGGTAAGTAAAACTCAACATAAGTTGGGATGAAATGAATTATGACCATTTTCCATAGAGCAACGCCTTTTCAGAACGTACCGTAACCTTGCGACAATGTGGAGCAGCTGGTGACCCGCAAAAATTCTTCGACATGCCTTGGCAATGGTGCAGCGCCAGACGACAGGACGCGAACTTTCCCTCCTAATGCTAGTTTTGTCTGCGACAATTGGGAACCGATAAGAGTAAACAATCAATTTTCACTGAAGAAGAGAATAAGGCGGGATCAATAAGCTAACCTTTTCAAAGACCAGTCGGTCCATGAGAGGCGCGGCTTTATCCTGCGGGAATCCCTTCTCTAGATTCGCTAACTTGCTGTCGGTAAGCAATCGTTAGAGATACTGATTAATGTGACAAAAGGGTAGAACTTAGAAGAATGATATGGACTAAGAAGGCGTACTAGTCATATGCAAACTCGAACAATTTCTTCCGTATTGCCCCACTCGATGAAACTTTAGCAAGGATGCCTTCAAAAAAGAACAAACAAGTATTGAACTAGCATCGACAGTAACCTTTGACTAATCATAATCACTATCCTTCTTCTATCGACAGAAATCTCAGTTTTATAAGATTAACGACTCGGAGTGAGCAATATTACCGGTATGGATTCGGTCATAGACTCTAGGAACCCCACAAAAGATGGTTGGCTTAAGCTCTTGTAGGTCCTCTACTAAAAATCTGGCATCCTAAGAAACGAAATCAGGAGGGAGTGAGTAGAGAACTTGTAATAACAGAATGATTTATCGATAAGGGATGGCCGAATGATCTTACGCCTCGCCAAAATCCTATACAAGAAGCTCTGTAGATGCAGTATGTTTCCATCGTCAGATCATAAATATGGGCCAGAGGAAGGAAGGAGAAGTACGTATCCTCTTCAGAGAACTGTAATACAGGAACTTCAGGTCACATTAATGTTACTTCCAAGTCAAGAAACTTCTCTGGCTCGTGCAAAAACATATGAACACAAGCAAACACAAAGTAGGAACTAGTTGCAAGCGTTGCTTATATTTGCACTCAAATGATCATCAAATGCGCAGTCCCAAACAATGGAACACCACTTTTTAATTCGAAAGGGAACGCTTTTGAACGCTTACCACTTTGTCTGTGAGGAAGAGTAGCTTGTCAATCGACAGTACTTCTGATATGAGAGCCTCATTGGTGATGATGACCCCTTTCGGTTCTCCAGTTGTTCCGCTTGTGTACATTATCGTGCAGACATCGGTCCTCTTCTTCGGAGGCAATTCACCATGTGCATGCTCCTGGGGTCGAGAACAGACGGTAATTTGGCCTTGCAGAAACTCAGAAGTAAGGACACATCTATCAAGGAAACGCATCGCCCTCTTACCAGCTGCAAGAACTCCTTCCAGGAAAAGCAAGAGACTCCTAGTTCTTCAGCTTGTGCCTTCTGTGCACTCGCAACATCTCAAAGCTGACAATAGCTGAACAAAAAATATGATTCGGACTTAGTTTCTAACCCCTAAAATCTTCCATTAAATCTGCACTTAAGGCACGCGCTTAGAGAGCAACACATACTTTTTAGGCATGGACATTTGGGGAGGCACGAGAGAATCTGCATAGATAGTGATCAACCGGGTAAATCAAGCTAAACGAGAAACAGAAATCACTGATGAATTGGCAGCAAAAAGGAAACTCACGGACGATATCTTGCTTTCCTGGACGAAAGAAATCGAGACTTCCGCGTGGTTTATGATGAATTCGACCGCGTTGGGACCTGTTATGTGCAAGGCTCAGCTGATAAAGCCTATCTTTGATTGGTTCACAAGCAGAACTAAATTTTGGCACAATGAGCCATCAGAAAAATTAGACATATTGGCCTTAAATGAAATCCATCCTAGAAATAAGGGAAAGCCATATCATACCAAGAGTGTCGTAGAGCGGTACGTACGTCACCGCGTGGGCACTACAGGCCTGCCAAACCAAACCAAACAGAACCGATTAGTGCAGCTGTAAAGCTCGAAAATACTTGCTCAAGCAGGTAATAACTTCCGGCCTCTGCATCGAATTTGCTCCATAAACATGATGAAGAATCCAAGAAACAAACAGAAGAATATAGGAATAGCTTTGTCTGAAACATTAAGCTTCTACAATGTAGAAGGACTGTCTGCTGCATTGCTGCGCCGAAAAGCAGAATTTGAAATAATTAAGCGAAGAGCAGAATCATACCTCCATGGCGATGATCCATTCTGGGCAATTCGATCCGTATATGCCGCAATGGTTGCCCTGAATCAATAAAAACTCATCACATCTCCTCCATCCAGGAGAAACTGATCACGAGTCCCTCAGTCTTATCTGCTCAGGTTAGTTCACGAACATATATGTATGTACTTACAGGATTGACTCCGCACTTCCTGATCGCCGAACCAACACGGACCGCCGAATCGTAGACCTCTCGGTAAGTAAGCCATGCATACGGACCGACCTGTGCACATTCGATCAGACCTCGTACCATCTTGGGGTGTGGCTACCACATGAACATGTCACCATTGCCCCATTTCTTAGTCTCTTTTGATTGGTGACCAAATCTTCCATTTTTATATCAAACCTCATTAAGCATGGTGTGACGAGAAATCTGGAGTTCACGGGAGTTTTTCTAGAACATCACAGTGCCTCGACAACATTTAATAAGAATAAACAATACTAGGTCACCAATTCCACTAGACCGCTCAAGAACCGGCCCAGACCGGTTGAATCGGACCAAAAACAGATCTCCCCTGAACACTATCCAGAGAGAGAGAGAGAGAAGATGCACCTTCGAATCTACCACTTGACGACGACCCAGCATTCTGCAATCCGGGCTTCTCTTAGCAGTATCGCTGCCATCGCCAGAAAACAGTAAATTAATATTATAAACGATTCTCAGCAAAATTGGCCTATTAGCTCAGTTGGTTAGAGCGTCGTGCTAATAACGCGAAGGTCGCAGGTTCGAGACCTGCATGGGCCATTATATTTTGTTTTACCTTTTTCTAATTATGTAGTTTTCTCTCGCTTGAACCCTCCTGAAATTTCTCATCAAATGTGGGGTCCACGTTTTCTTGTTGTGACTCAATCGTATGAAAAGAATTTAGCGCGTAGGAGATCATGGCGAAAAAAAAAAGAGTATCAATATGAGTATGTTTGGTACGTGTTTGGGGGGGTTAACCAAGAACAGGTCAATTGATAGATAAATTTTATAAATCAAAAGCATCATTTAATTTCTAAAAGCTAGTTCTGATTTATGCCGTTGGGTGTCAAATCCATAGACAAACGGCACGGCGGGCGACAAGATGCGCAGGTCTCGACCTGCCCTCCGCCACGGCGGTCGATCCAGCCCGGAAGAACCAGCATTTTAGGTCGAATCAACTCGTGGCCGATGCGACAGGTCGCGCCGAGCTCGCGGGCCATGGCCCTTCTTGACTGCCTAACGCTTTGGTGTAGTTTTATTTATTTTTATTTTTTATTTTTTTGGTTAAATACATGATATGATCGGTGAAATTTCCTACGAAAGAAATGCCAAGAAACGCACGTTATTCCGTTTGAACTACATTTCTACGTTTCCCGCCGGTTAGACAGGGGAGAGAGAGAGAGAGAGACCTGAAGAACTGCCATGGAGATTCCATGCCGGGCTCCAACTCGACGAGGCCATCTTGGGCGTAAATGCCTCGGTAAACAGGCCCCACGGACGGCCGTCCGCCACCGCCTTCCTTCCCTTCTTCCACCTTCACTGTGTACACTGCCACCTCCGGCATTCTCGGCTTCTTGATCTGCTTCACCCGCCAACAGACGACTCTCTCTCTCTCTCTCTCTCTCTCTCTCTCTCCTCTCAAGTGTCTCTCTGAACCGAGGCTCAAGGGAATTAATAATGGCGCCTCTTTATATGAAATGGGGTCAATCTTGCTTGTGATGGAGAGTTTCCTTTCTTGACTTAGAGAGAGAGAGAGAGAGAATGGAGATAGATGGATTGGTTGAGCTGAAGCAATTAATTCTCAAGAAATGAAAGAACGACGACGCAGAGAGAGAGAGAGAAGAAAGGATGGCAGAAACTATTAATTCCCAGCTACTTCTACAGCGGGGAGTCAATAGCATTGGTCGACCCTGCTTCTTCATGTCCATGTTTGTCCGAGTTAGAGATAGAAAGAGCAACTGCCAATTTATTGCGTTGATGACCTCTTCAAGTTCGGGTTTGCATACATGCCCCTGAGGTTTGCTATATTAGGCAATGAGGCCCTCTTGACGATTTCTTCATCTGTTGAAATTTGAAGGGACTTCGAGAACATCTGCAGGTCAAAGCGTGTATCGTGCATGTATATTATATGGTGGGGCTGGCTGTCATTTATAGGTGGATTGGCATTAAATGAAGAGGCGCATGCCTAATAAGTACACATTAAATACATCTCCGAACCTTTTTTTTTTTTTATGCCCTGCCCCACAAATGAAATATAGGTCTAATGTTAGTTGCTATGAGAGAGACTAGGAAGAAAAAAAGCAATAATTATGGGAAAATTACCAAAATGGTTTTAAACCTATTACAATTGTGTCAATTCAGTCTCAAACATATATATATATATATTTTTTTTTGCTAATTCGGTTCTTCCGACTTATTTTGATTGAAAATCGCTGACAAAGCACGACTGACGTTGACGTGAATAATTTTTAATAATATTTGAAAATATCTTTTCGAATTTTGTTATTTTTTCCTTTTTTTTTCTTTTTCTTTCCTAGTCCTTTTACCCCCTTCCTTCTTCCTCTAGCCAGTTGTTAGACCCGACCGATCGAATAGAGGCTTGACCTCCACGAAACTCGCCCCCGTCATCCACTAGTGAAGGCGAGCCTCGCTGTCATTGGGCGAGGTCAGGCCTCGCCAAGGGTGACCTCATCCTAGTCAGTAGGCAGCCGGTGAGGTCAACCTTGAGGTCCTACAATTGGCTGGAGGAAGAATGAAGGGAAAAATAAAGGAAAGCGAAAGAAAAGAATAAAAGGAAAAAAAAAGAAAAATATTAAAATATTTTTAAAGTGTTCACGTCAATGACGGCCATGCCACATTAGTGATTTTTAGCCCCAATTAACCAGGAGGGATGAATTTTTTTAAAAAAAAGAAGAGGTTTTGGACTAAATTAACATAATTGCAATATGTTTGGAGGATTGAATTAGAAAAGAAATGGTTTTGAGATGAATTGAGATAATTACAATAGATTTATGATTTTTTTGATAATTTTTCCTGACCATGATGCAACGTAGGAAGATGTTAGTGGTTTAAAATGACTCATTCCCCCAAGTCATTAGATGATGAGACAACATGACAAGGGCATGCGTCCATTTTTGGTAAATTTTCCTGACCATGATGCAACGTAGGAAGATGTTAGTGGTTGAAAAATGACTCATTCCCACAAGTCATTAGATGATGAGACAACATGACAAGGGCATGCGTCCATTTTGTGTGATTTGAAGTGACCTTAGAACGTTAATTTGATTAAGTTTATCGATGGCTTCTAATAAGAACGATAACAAGGTAAGTATTTGAATCATTACTCATATTATAATCACATGTTTAAATTATTTTTCTTTTGTCCAATCAAGTATCTTAACTTTTAAAACTTGGCTCAACGTGGGACTATCGTTAAATAGCTGTAACTACCGCTATTGAATTCGATATGACCTTTTGTGATAAAATCATGTTACAAAGATTTATTGGATAGTTCAGATTGTCTCTCCCTTCTCATCACCCCACAGCTAAATAGAAATATGATCATCGAATAAGTGTGTCGCATGGGCACTCGTGCTTAACGTTTGTTGAGTAAGAGAGTTATGTCAGTAAAAACGCATCGCATGGTAATTTAAATTAACGGAGGCCTCATATCAAGCCAAATACTAGAGGTTGAACTACTTGGTTGAGCACAAAGATTGTTTTGATACTAGATTGTAAAACGGTTCAGATACTTGTGACATGATCACCCCTTTCTAACACGCTAGCTATGTTTATAGGGAATCGATCCTTACACGTTTCACTTTGGGTTCTGTTGTACCAATATAATTGGGACTACTACATTAAAGAATAGGAAATTAAACATGATCAATCGAGATAACAAAGGAAGATTCATTGGTGGAAACTGGAGGTGGATATTGAAAGCCGTTTAGGGATGGCATTGGGAACTTAATGACCTTTGACCTTCCCGAGGAAGATGTAATTTGTCCATTGGTTGGCACAACTAGCGCACTCAACTCTTGGACCTTAGCTATCTTTACACCTCCTCCTGCACAATTGACGGATCAACCACCAAAGATCTTAAAGCTGTAGCTGTGTCAAGAAAGATAGGGTTTGGTTTAGCTGAATTCTCTCTCTCTCTCTCTCTCTCTCTCTCTCACACATAGGTATATAGACGGTCCATAGGTAAAGTACTTATATCGGACTCACAAGACCACCGGGCGTGATAGTCTAGCGATGAAGAGCTCATACCGTCTTTCATAGGAGCACAAGTTTAAGCAACATTGGGAGTGAATTTATGGACGGATTGTGCCTTCAGCGTTTGCTAACTCATCTGAAGAGAGATTTCCTGGTTTCTAGCACGCCGATAGAGTTGAGGCGACGGACTCATACAGTCATGGGTGGAATCAAACATTTCGTAGCGTGATAGTCTAGTGATAAAGAGTTTATACCATCTTTCATAAGAGCACGAGTTTGAGCAATATTGTGAGTGGATTTCTAGACAAATTGTGCCTTCGGTGTTTGCTACCTCATGTGAAGATTCTGGTTTTTGGCAGGCTGGTAGAGTTTGGGTGACATACTCATACACTTATGGGTGGCTAGTTATAATTCAATCCAAGCATTCTGTAGCTGCTATTAAACCTTTATAGATAACACACTAAGGCGATAACTGCACTAATCATTCATCCCGACCACTTTAGTTATAAAACGTACTTGTTTGACCCCACGGTTCCATATCACAATAGCGAGGACTTGCCCATAAAAACCTTTAATCTTCTCAAGGGCTTGACAGAACTGTGCTTGCAAGAATTTCAAGAATTTCATCGCAATTAGTATAAGCATATCTTATAAACCTATTTATGTGTAAGTTTATTTAAATGGATTTGGAATAATGGTGGTGTACTCTATAAGATTATTTATTTCATAATGTATATACGTGTGTCTATGGGCTGTGTTAATTTCAAGAATTTCAAATTTGCTTTTTCATAACTACTGTAAGGTTTTTTGGAAATAATAAATGTTCAGTTACACTCTTGCAGGCCTGTCAAGCTTAATATTACCAGCTTAAACTTGATCGACATGATAACTAAGTAGCTTGAGCTCGACGAAGATGTGAAAGTAAGTCAGTCGATCTTGAGTAATCATCGAGCCTAGCCTGAAGTATTCGTAAATAAATTGACTCAGTTTCATCTCATAGCCATCGAATTAAATTTTAATGCTTCTATTTTCTTTAAGATTGTGGGCCAGATATGAAAATTTTTAGTTAATTGTATTCCAGTTCTATTTTAGGTCCACCAAATACCGTCTAGTGGTATTCTCCCATATATATATATATATAATATATATATATATATATATATATATCTATAATCCCCGGAAATTTTTATCCAATCTTACCTTATTATATCCGACTTAATGTTTTAGAGACCAAACTCAATTTTTTTTTTGGTAAGGACCAAACTCAATTTTAGTTGTTGCATAAAGCTAATCCTTTTATTGAAGTGGGAGGGTGCCTGGTGGGGTTTTTTTTTGGGGGGAGGTTGGAAAAAATGTGTTGAAGTTTATTTGTAAAATAAACAAAAGTGCCATTTTTCCAATCCCACGTAGGCACATAGGATGGAAGAAAAAGTGCAAGTCACTTTATTAGTTAGAAGGCTACTATAGTCTTTTAAATTAAAAAAATGATCAAGTGGCTAGACCCCACTATACTTGCATGTGGGGTCGTCCTTTCAATAAGCAATTTTTAAATTGCTTACGCGCCACTTAAGAACTGTCTTCATGCCATCCTTAAATTTGCGAATTTTAGCCAAAATTATAGCACTTACCTGTATTTTCAGCAAATATTTAGGACTCCAATTGAATCGATGTATAGATTTTGGACTCGATTGTATTCCATCCACAAGATTTTGGACTTACGGCGCAATTTTTCCAGAAAATGGAACCAAAGCCTTATGAACACATGAATCATCTAAATCACATCCCATTCGTCAATTCTACCAAGGATTGACTGAATGATCCGTCAAAAGCAATTTCAAATTTCAAATGATCTAATTTAGAACCCTGAAAATAAATTTGACCCACAAAAAGAGACGAACCGGTTTGTCCGGTTCCATTTCTTTGTGCAGGCCCTTGTCATGAACCTATGCCAATTTCCGACAAATGGCCTCCCGATCCAACCAGAAGAGACGGTCAACATGAATATAATCGAGCCTAATTCCCACGCCTACGTAGGAGAAAATCTAACATTGTCGGATCTAGCTGTTTTTCTAATAGAAGAGCTAGCAGACGTGTACGCGCATTGCGTGCGCGCAAGAAATTAGACACTTGAATAAATTAAGTTAAAGATATTTTATCATGAAGTAGTTGAATCATTGTATAATAAACATATCTACCGGTAAAATTGCATAATCCTAAGAAATTTGCATAAATATGTGATAAGAGAAAAGTATTTCAAGATTTAAACTTTTTTAAGGTAGTTTTGTCTAGGATAGATACAAAAATTGAGGGTTGAAATTGATAGATTTAGAGAATTAGATAATGGAATGCATAATTACAATTAGGTACAAGGCCGATATAAATATACATACAAAGAAGGGTAAAAAAAGTAAATACATACACTAAAAGGAAGACCCTAGTCCTAATATATACATCATATCTAACATCTCCCTTCAAACTCAAGGTGGATCAACCAACGAGAGTTTGGAAATGAGAGTAGCAAATCTTGTGATGTAAGAGATTTGGTGAATAAGTTAGCAAGTTGGGGTGTAGAGGTCACAAAAGGAAGAGAAATGATGCATGCTTGGAGCTGTTGATGCATGATGTGACAATCAATATTGATGTGCTTGGTATGCTCAAGAAAGACCAGATTTGTAGCAATGTGAATAGCGTTCTTGTTGTCACAATGAAGAGGAATGGGAGTAGATGAGGCAACACTAAGATCAGCTAAGAGATGACGAAGCCAAATAATCTCAACTATAGTGTCAGCTATAGCACGATAATCAGACTTAGTAGAAGAGCAAGACACGATAGGCTACTTGTTGGGATGCCAAAAAATTAGAGAATCACCCAAAAAGACACAAAAGCCTATGCAGTCAATAACATCTGCTACCCAGTCAGTATCAGAGTAAGCACGAAGAGCAACTAAGGAAGTCGATGGTAGAAAAATAAAGCATGTCAGAGTACCACGAAGATATCGCAAAATTTGAAGCACAACAACATAATGAACTGTACGAGGAGCCGTTACAAAATGACTGACAAGATGAACAGTATAAGTGATATGAGGACAAGTGGTTGTAATATAGATAAGACTGCCAACAAGAGCTTGGTAGTGAGTGACATCAGCTAGAGGCTCACCATCATCCGAATGAAACTATAGATGAAGTTCAATGGGAGTAGCCGTAATATGAGTATCAGATAACTAGCATGAGCTAGAATGTCTGCGATGTACTTCTACTGGGAGAGAAGAATACCACGTTGACTGCAAGCAACCTCAATACCAAAAAAATAGCGTAAGAAACCCAAATTCTTCATAGCAAACTGGCGATAAAAATGTTGCTTAGTATAAGCAATATGAGCAGAGTCATCCCCATTAATAATCACATCATCAACATAGAATAGCAAAATAGTACAACCAGCGGGAGAATTATGAGTGAACATAGCATGATCATTCTCACTCTAGACAAAACCAGATAACCAAACAACATCTACAAAGCGCTCAAATCAAGCTCGAGGTGCTTGTTTAAGACTACAAAGGGCTCGACGAAGATGGCAAACTTGACCAAGAAAATGGACAAGACCAGAAGATGGCTGCATATAGAGTTCCTCATGAATGACCCCATGAAAAAAAGCATTCTTCACATCAAATTAAAAGAGAGGCTAATTATGAATAGAAGCTACTACAAGAAGAGTGAGAACGGAAGTCATTTTGGCAATAGGAGCAAAGGTCTCCTCATAATCAATCCCATACTCCTGATCAAAACCACATGCTACAAGACGCTCTTTATAGCGCTCAATACTATCATTAGAGTGAGTCTTGATTTTATAGATCCAGCAACAAGATATCAAAGACTTCCTTGGTGGAAGAGGCACAAGATCCCACATACCAGTGCGCTCAAAAGCAGATAACTTCTCAGACATAGTATCACGCCACTCTGCATGTTTTACAGCCATACGATAATGTGATGGTTCTTGCAGAGTGTGGACAGTAGCCATAAAGGAACCAAACTTATTAGAATAACTTGTAGCCGCCACATACCTAGCCGAAGGACAATGATCTTACGAAGGAATCCACCGAGGGGAAGGTGAGTCAGAATCATCAAAAGGCATTGGAGTGGCGATTGAAGTAGACGAAGAAGGAGGCATAACAAAAGAAGGTGGTAACACTAAGTCTGACGGAGAAGATCTAATAGGAGGAGTAAGAGATGGATCAAGAGAAAAATCTATAAAAATAGATGAAGATGACTATGAAGAAGGGGAAGAAGTGGAAAAGAATGGTAGGTGTTCAAAGAACTGAACATTACGAGAGATACGAATACGATGTGAAGAAAGATCATAGCACTTGTACCCTTTTATATTCTGTGCTGTAGCCCGAGAAAGCACATCGAACTGACTTTGTAGAGAGTTTGGTTCGCTCAAGGGGTGGAAGAAGAACATAACACGAACAGCCGAAAACACGAAGTTGGTGATAAGTGGGTGGTTTTGAGAAAAGACGTTAGAAAGGGTGGCTTTAGGGAAGACAAGAGAAGGGAGTCGATTTATGAGATAGAGAGCAGTAAAAAGTGCTTTGGCCCAAAATTTAGTGGGAACGAAATTGGACAACAGGAGAGCACGAGTAGTATCCAAAATATGATGATGTTTTCGTTCAGTAATACCATTTTGAGCAGGAAGAGCGAGATAGGACAACTGAGGTAAGGTTCCTTGAGAAGTTAAGAAAAAATGAAAAGCTGTAGAAAGATACTTCCCACCCAAATTGGAACAAAAAACTTTAACAGTTTTAGAGAATTGAGTATAGATCATGGCTGTAAAGTTTATATAGATAGAAAAGAATTCATTACGAGAATGCATGAAATAAACCCAGGTGTAACAAGAATAATAATCAATAAATGAAGCATAATACTTGAAACCACTTTTAGATAGTTGGGAAGCAAGAGCCCAAACATCTAAATGTACTAAATCAAAAAATGTAGTGGAAACAAAAGAACAAAGAGGAAAATTAGGTGCAGATTGTTTAGCTAAAGGACAACTAGTACAAGGACACATAATAGTAGATGAAACAAGCCCAAGTACACCTTGCTAACACAGAAAAGACAAATGGGATGCAGATATATGACCCAAACACTGATGCCAATATTTAGGTCGAAGATCACGAGAACAGGTTGAGATGAAGGAAGTTGGGGATGCTACATCGTATAGAATCCTCCTTGTCTACTACCCTTACCAATCGTCGACCACTCGTACAATCCTGGACAACACAAGAATCAATACTAAATGCCACCTTACAACCCATATCAGCAAGTTGCCCAACAGATAATAGATTAAGAGCTAAATTTGGTATATGCAACACGTTAGGCACATTAAAGCTACCAGGGATAGTAAGATGGCCTTGCATAGTAGTAGTAAGAGAGGATCCATCAATTGTAAAGAACCCTTATAGACGTTTGAGTGTAGTCTGCTAAATGAGATAATGAGTAAAGGCAGTCATGTGATAAGCAACCCCAGAGTCAAGAATCTAGGAAGAATTATCACCTGAGGATTGTGCAGCAGTCGCAATAGCAATAGAGGAGGATCCATCAGAAGAACCAAGATGAAGCTAAGCTAAATGAGAAAGCTGAGCCTCAATATTAGCAAGACCATCATCCGAAGACGAGGATGAGGTGGCACGATTTATGGATGGAGAAGATACCAGTGCAACTAAGTGTGAGGGTGCATCAGGAAAATCACACATCTTCTAAAAACATCAATCCTCAGAATGTCCATTTTGCTTACAGTAGTTGTAATAAAAACGTGAACTTCGCTGAGAAAAGGCATGTTGGGAACTACGCTGAGAACCACGTTGAGAACCACACTAAGAATAGCCAGGTTGGAAACCATGCTAAGAGGAGGCAGACTAGAAACCACGCTGAGAGGAGCCAGATTGGAAATTAGGCTGTGGGGTGGCTAGTACTGTAGAGAGATCTAGAGATGGAGGAGTACCAAGAATTCCTCATCTAGTTTCCTCGGCCTGAAGTTCCTTGACTGCATCAAAAGAGATGGTACAGGATAACGATAGAGAATTTGCCTGGAACTCCCTCAAAATCTAGTGAGAGTTGCATCAAGAATCTGTAAAGAGGATTCTTGTTCTAATCTTCAAGTTTAAATGCAACACAAGCATTACAACTAGCACACGTGGGGCATGTTGGATGAGCCAACACATCAAGTTGGGACCAAAGAGATGTCATATTATTATAAAATTCAAGGACAGATCGTGTACCCTGAGTGGCACAACGAAATTTCGGCATAAGCTGATAAACACAAATAGAACTTGTTTGTGTAAACATCTCAGCAATTTCCTTCAATGACGAAAAAAGTAGTATTTGATGTTTTGGACCCAATAATTAAATCCAAACCATGGCTCTCTTGACATCGGTAACCTCCCCAAGAAAATCTGACAATTGTACATTGGATGGTGTTATCTCTTCGTCTCTTTTGCCTAGATTCTTGAAGTATTTATATGACATTAAGTTCAATGTAGCTCTAGCATCTATAAATATTTTTCTAGCTGATCGTCCATCTACCTTGCCAGATATGAGTAGGGACTTTAGATGCTTAGTTTTCTCAATTTGGACTCTTTCAAATTCTATCACTTTTTTTTGGGAAAATGGAATTCTGCCGTAGCCACTTCCTTCTCTGAAACATGTCCTGAATCTTCTTCTACTATTAATGAGATCCCGAATTCTCGTGGGAGTCTCGCATTTACTATGCTGATCCTTATTAAATGGTTACGCTCCTTCGGCATTCTAGATTTTCCTTTTCAGCAACCTTCATTATCTTCTGGTGTAATTTGATCTCGCACGAAGCTATTCTTATGTCTTGGAGTCAATGCTACTGTAAATTGACCAAAGTCAATAATTTGTAGTTCATCCTTAACTGCCTTACCCTTCAATAACTCCAAGTTAGGACTTTCCCCACGTTGATCTGGAAGGGTCTTCTCTTTCACTTTGTTCTTTTCTACTTCGGTATCATTACGTTTCCAGACCCAGTTTCTTTTCTTATATTTCGATGTGATTCTTCTCACCCAATTTTGTTCAAAGTTCCTTTGCCTGCTCTTCCTTCTCTGATCTCCTCTCTTGATGGTTCGATAAAATACTTGGCTAGGGCGTTTGACTTCTTTCCATTTCCCTTCGGGAGATCATGGGAAATTTGAAGGTCTTTTTCATTTGAAACTCTTGCGAAATGGGATTCAATGGAGGATCATCAAATTCATCCTCCTAACCAGATGGTTAAGTAGGCAATGATGATTGTTTGAGGTAGTCTGCCTTCCCATAGTACACCACATAGTCAAATTTCCTACTAGGTTCTCCGAGGAGGCCTACTTCTAGGTCTCCTTCCTTATATCATTGGCATAAGCTTTTCGGCTTAGCTAATTTACCTACGTTTTTATTGCTTTCACCAATTATATGGCTATCTTGATCGAGCTCGTGTTCTCAAATTGGTTACTCCGACTGCACCTTCTTCCCTAGCTTTTGTGATTGGTTATCTAATAATCTCACTTCAGGTTTTGTCTATTCAATTGCTTTTCTTCTCTAAGTTGTTGAGGAAGTAAATTCAGGAATACTATCTCCGATTTCACTTGATCGCATCATACTTCTTCTTTGTGTTCTTGAACAGAACTTCTTCAGGTTGCTATCTCAGATCTTATCTGTGGTCTACTTTCCCTTCGGGCAAAAGATCCAGCTCGATATCTTCCTCTTAACCCTCT